>JAIPRL010003042.1:0-51315 GCA_025469235.1 Pemphigus obesinymphae | reverse complement strand
AAACTATTTCGATTTTTCTTCGTTCTCCAGACATTCTGTCCTTGGGCCGGAATGTAGGTAATTAATATGCGTATTTTAAAGTTATAACCACAGAGTATGTACATTATACATAATAATAGGTATATACGTCCGTGATAAATTTTTACAAATTAGGTCAATAATAATATGGATTAAAAGTTAAATTTATATAAATATTTAAAAAATATTACCTTACTGGTTCAGGGGACGCCTTTTTTTTTTTTTTTGCATTAGCTATAGTCCCCCCTGCAAATATATTCCACTTTAACCACTGGTTAATGGATTGAATTAGGAATTTGGATTTTTGTGTGATTGAATTAATATGTATATATTGTGTTGTGTGTATATATATATATATATATATACTGGTCTATCCCGGGTGGTGGGGGTGGGGATCATCCCCTACCACCACCTCGGAAGGCAGTCGGCAAATAGTGTAAAGTCGATGGACTTTTTTTTTGCTTGCTTTCGTTTAATAGAAAAAACGATTTCTGTTGGCCCATACAAAACATACGCCGTTGGGTAACTTATTATTTACTTACAATCGTGACATAGTCTATGTCATGGGCCCACGGTTATCATCAAAAGAAAATATAATTGATAAAAAATATTATCTTTACAAAAATTATAATATTAATAATATAACAAGGCAAAAAAATTGTGAAAAAAAGTCAAGAGGGTTTTATCCCCCCCCCCCCGTGTGTACGCCACTGATTGTATATACCTAATATTATTAATGTTCAAAACTACAAACACATTATTTTTACAATAGGTAGGTACAGGACCATCCCGTTAGTTGGGGGGGGGTGTCTCACCCCCCAACTTTGGAAATCAGCCGGAAAAATAAAGTTCAGACCCTCCCCCCACCAAAAAAAAAAAAAAAAATATTTCTTCGGGCAGGTATATGTATAGGCTGCAACAGTACCTATTATATAGTTATATAGGTAAATGATTAGACAAATAATACAAATATAGGTAGGTACATCGCTATATTTTTTTAGGTATTTAGCACATTTAGCATCTTTTCGGACGTGTATTTTAATTTTAGAGTTGGCAAATCAACAGCTATTGACATAGACATGTGTTTGTTGCAAAATTTGGGATGTGTTTAAAGAAAAGTTTATGCTAACAGTCTAACACCGTTAAAATAAGATTGGATAGATAATATCTATTGCTAAAGGATTTGAAGCAAGAGCCAGTTTTTTTTTTATATATATATATATATATATATGGTAATAACGCGAAAAAATAACCCTAAACATTATTTACCAAGATACCTACTACGTAAACTAATTTCTAATTATAGTCGTTGTTGACGTTGTTATAATTATTTTAAGTTGAATAGGTAGTAGGTACATTATATCATAAAAAATTGAAAAGCTATTTTTTTCTTTTATTTAATAGTTTCCAATTAAATAACAATTTATATAATGTCATGTCATATATATTATGATAGGTACAATATATATTTATATATACACCAATAGGTATATAATAAAATAAATCAAATATAAATAAAGCTTGCTGTCGTTTTGAATGAAGTATTTTTTGTCGGGAAATTATGCAGAATTTTAAGTTGGCAAACTATAAATTATTAGGATTTTATTCGGCAAAATGGAAAAAAAGTTGATTACTTACCTACCTTTTTTTTTCTTCTGCTTTTATGTCTTTTGAAAAAAAAATCTTTCTTCGGGACTGCCCTGTACAAATATAAAACTTATAAGTATTGTGCCCCTCACCGCCAGTTGATATTTCTGCGGATGTCCTTAAATAATAGATCATCACATTCTAAGATCAACGGACTGTAAGAACAAAATCCAGTTTTACTATGGTGCGCATGTGTCAGACAAAGAAAACCGAGTCCAGATATTACGACCCCTCAAAACCTTGTACCTAGTTTTAATATTTATTATAAATAATTTGTAGTTTATATATTTTTAAATATTCAGCACATTATCAGATTTACATTTTTTGAATTACTACGATGAATAACTTTCTTTTAATTAATATTTCAAAAAAAGGCCGATAAAGTTTGTTCTTAAATGTCATCTATTCTACCATTTTAATAATTGGTTTTTTTAACTTTAAATATTTTTCATGTATTTTTGTCTGTTCTATAACCTAATAGCACTAAGAGCTTCCCAGTAGGTACCTTCCCGAATGGGAGTAGAGTATTGGAGCCCGCAGGAGTACTAAATTTGTTAATTATGGTCCAGTTTTGTTTCTAATGAGAGCACGGTATTGGAGTCCACAGGAGCTCCAAGAGAGTAGGTACTAAATTTGCTTGTAAGTAAAAAATTTTTTAATTGCTTGCAGTGTAGGTTTTGGGGAATTGAGGGTATACATAAATTCCCGTGGAATAGTATACACTAATATAGGCATGGGAAAGGAGGGGAATTTTCATAATTTAATAACAGTCGGATCAGACTCTAACTGATGTCAAAGTGTATTATAACATAATAACATACTAAAAGTCACTTTTTTAGGTATTCTCCAGAGAAAGCCATGTTCCTTTCCAGGCCACCTATGTACAAGGATTTGAAGTAAATAGGAGGCCAGTCAAAAAAGCAAGTACCATAGTTATGAGCAATCTAAAATTTGGTTTTGGACTATCAAAAATGTGACTTTTAGTATGTTAAAATATGTACCTGCCTTAGTGTACAACACATTTTACCATCGGTCCGAGCCTGTTTTGGCTGTTAATGAATGCGCTGCGGCAATACAAAAAATTTTCCTTCTTTTGCTGTGTCTGTAATCAAATACCATTTTTTGAGTATTTAAGTACCCACAATTCTGACTATGTTTATATAACTGGAGCATAGTATGGTCGGTTCAACATGAGTACAAAAATTGATGTAGTAAGTGATGGCTAGAAATTTGAATTGCCTGAATTAGGATTTGTTGCCAAATTTACATAAAAATCTTAGTAATCATTTGTGAACGATATACGACATTTTTTAAATGTTATGATTTATATTAAATCTTAATTGGCAATGTTAGAAATGTGTATATTTCCTAGGCATTAATATTATTTCATCATAACAAAGATGACTGCTATAGTATAAGAATATAGCCAGTATCAGATAGGTTAAGTACTGACCTACCAAGTTTTAGAATTTTTACCAGTCCCAAAAAAAATTTGCTACCCTTTAAAAAAAATTTCAATTTACTATTTTTTAGAGCACTGGCTATTAAATTTCCTTTTATGTTCATATAGTTTTGACCACATATTATTTAGTCAGTTCACCAAATTTAATTTGGTAACTCGTTGAGCCTAACTAGGTCTGAATATAGCAGTCTATATTTTTATCTAATTTATAATTGTGTTACATATTGATAACAAAAGTATTATTATACATAATATTTTTTATATAATCATAAAAAAGGACACAATACTGTAAAGTTTAATGTTACTTTTAAATACAAGTAATTTTTTATTAATAATTATTTTCTGTGTTAATGACAACTGATAAAATTAACAGTTTTACATCCTCTTATTTCTTAAACTAAGGTTGGTACCTTCACATATTAGAGGAGTCGAAGATGGTTCTTGATAATCAAACATAACTATTAAATTATTGGATGGGTTTGATAATTATAGCCGGATTCCACCAAAGACCAGACCTCACCGTAAGAAAAATCTCGCTGACTACTCCATTTGCTATCTGGGAGTCTTGTGCTGAAACACGCATTTCGACCACATGACCCCTATTCTTTATGACAACATAATTAGTATTAGTTATTACTAAATACATATTCATTAAATAGGATGTATTATTTTCCAAAATGATAAGAATAAATATTTGTAGTTTTTAAGAAACATATTGATAATTGTAATAATTCTAAAGATAATTTCAATATTGACTGCTTTAGATAAGAACTACCAAGAAAAGTGCCAGGTTCATTAAAAAAGATATTTGAATATGGTAACCTGTAATCACTTGCTGTATATATAATACTATAATATAGCAGATGACCATATTTATTGAACTATCATTTATCTATATAAATGCTGGCGGTCACAGAACTGTCAATGTATTAAGAGTACAATAATTTAAAATAAAAATAAATGCCATAATTATTTATGTGTATATAGGTACATATTGTATAATAATACTGATTATTTATATTTTAAAATAAGTATATTAATTAACAAATAAATTAAAGCTATTATCAATTACTTAAAAAATAATATAATATTAAATATAAAACTATTGTATTTTATCACACGTTAAATTTGGCATTGCAGTTATATAACAATAAAAATTAAAATAAAGAAACAATAATTTAACATTAAAAATTTCAGTTGTCTGAATTATCTTCTCTGCAATCAGAATCTTTGAACAGCACATTTTCGAGTACTAAAAAATAGTAAAATTATTAAATAAAAAAAAGGAAATATATATAAATCTAGAAATCTAAATTCATGAAATTGAGCAAATACTTTTTGAACAGAGTATAATAAATCTATTAATTTTACTATCTTTATTTTATTCCCCCACACTAGATCCTTATCACACCAGGGTGATATATCATCCAGGTTGAAAACCACTGACCTAGTTATACCTAACTACCTCTATCAGCTCTTTCCATAATAATTATGGCTATATTATTTATACAAGGAGAAAAACAATCAATGAAATAATATTGATATTCAATAATACTGTGAAAACATATATTACACTATACTCTGTTCAAAATGAGAAACGTAATGCGCGACGACGTGTTCTCGTCGGTGGCCGTTAGGCTACACCCATGCGCTCTCCTTCTGAATCAACCACATATTCGTCTGCAGTTCTACCGGCGGCGGCCGATATTCGGTGGCACGAGTAGCACTGACGTATGTGTACCTATACAAAAAAATAAGACACAACGCACCCCATCTGATAACAGAGTATACAACACATTCTAAGTTATGTGTTCACGCAACTTGTCAATGATAAACTAATGTTTATATACAGCTCTCGGCTGTGGTGGTATTTGAAGTGCAAGCTTTCAGAGAAGACAAGCCCATGCGCACAACCCGGTCGCCGATTACGTTTCTCATTTTGAACAGAATATATATTTAATACTTTTTCATTTTTAAAAGGACATCACACCTTATTTGCAACATAGTAAAATCACATTAGTTAGAATTTGAATTTTTTATTTTTATTTTTTGGGTTAAAATTTTAATTTATACTCTTATTTGCAAATTTAAAGATTTCTCAAAACTTTTTAATTTTTAATAAATTACAGTGTAACATAGAAATTATAACAATTAAATAGCTGTAACTTCTTTGTAACAACCGTTTAAAATAAGTGACAATGGACAAAAATTAAAATTCACATTAACATACTATACATATATAAGTGATAATAATTAACATATAATTTGGATGCACAGTTATTATATGGTATGATATAAGAAACTGCGCGCGCAGCAGCCAATTTGAATTGCTGCTATGAGACAACTGCCTTAAAATACACTTGGTAGATTGTGGAGAAAGCTGAGCCAATAATAACATCACATAGTCTAATGTTTTAGCAATCCTAGTTGGAAACTCAAAAGGCAGGGTCCATAAATATTACGTAAAAAAATTTAAAACTGAACTGAAATAAATTATTTATCAAAATAAAACAGCCACATCAGGTTTCTCTGAACATCAGACACTACTTTAGCATTTTAGACATTATTTATACTAATAGGAAATCAAATGGTAAAGCATCAAGTAGGGACAGATATTTTCAGAAATTTTTTTATCCAAAAAAGAGATGCTGTGATTACATTGAAGTCTTAACTTCTAACTTTTATAAAGAAAGCTTCAACAATAAACTTAAAATGGGAGTTTCATTAATTTACCAGTGGCGTACAATACAGTATGGAATGATAGACCGCTTTGGAAACTAGCAAAAATAATTCCTCTCTTAGTTAGATGCATTGGAAATAGAAGATATCAAATATACTAGGACCAGTAATAACCAGAATAATAAATATTACTTCTTGCATAATGGTCCAACACAAGGCTCAGTAGTATTTAACAAATATAACAAACTAATTTAATAAAATACTTAGTTGTATAGAGTAAGTTACTCAGTGAGGTAGGAAGTAACAAAAATAAAAAATAAGGTTAATTTATAGTAATTAAATTATTCAAATGTAACAAACAATATATATTTTTGTCAACAGTCCATTTTTCCATATGACTTAGGTATATTAATTGAAACAAGTATCTAAATATAATTTATATTTTTAAATTAATACTTACTTTTAAGTATACCATCAACACAGTTAATATTAGTTGCCGTAACTGACATTCCCCAAGATTTCATTGGAACATGGAATGCGTCTACAATATCTATACTTCCAATACCCCTTGTCAATTCTATAACATCATATTCTGGTAGTTCATTTCTAAAAAATATGATGCACACAATTTACTAGATATCTATGTGCACAATTAATTACTATAAATTACATACCTTATCCTCTTCAAAAGTTCAACACCACGTTTTTTGGCTTTGTATGATAACTGAACCATATCCAAAGTATCTTTGTCATCAAACAATGCATCAGGCTAAAAATTAAATATGCTATCAACATTCATTTATCAAAATATTTAATAATTCTTTACCATTGAACTGACGTCAAGAGATGAACTCGTAGAGCTATTAAATGCAGACAGTGATTTGTGTAAAAACGTGGGTGAGCCATTATGTGCTGATATCTATGTAATTTCCAATAAATTAGTACATTTAAACAAAATGTAATTCAATTGGTAAATAAATGTTAACTTACCAAATTTGGTAACATAGCTAATGAAGAGCTCGCCGATGAAGAAAGATTTTCATTTTTAGTTGGTGGAGGTGAATGATCTCTTGATGTCTAAATTATTAACAAAAAAACAAAACAATTAATAGTAGGAAATTCATATTTTCTATAAATTTAACATAATATATTTACTGCAGGTGGTTGTGGTAATTTATGCCAATCATTAACAGGTTGATAGAAATGTAAGCTTTTTTGTTCCCATGCATCACTATCATCTTCTTGAGAAAATACATCTCGCCCATGGAAAGACGCAGATCTCAATACCGGATTGCCAGCATTTTCAACACTTTGTCTACATAAGAAATAAAATAAAATAAAAAATGTTTTTGAAAATACATAATAAACTAACTCCTTAGAAAATGATTGTTTCTGTGTATCTTTTTTCTTTCCTTGTGCAGCTGCCTTCATCGGATCATAGTTTTTACGTCGCTTCCAATTTTCCAATTCTGTTTCCTTGTTTGGAGTTTGAATTTTATTGCAAAGAATACTAGAGTTCCATTTTTTTTTCGAAGATAAATTTTTACGTGCAGACAATAATGGTGACTAAAATAACATAAAAATCCATTAAAATTGTATTTAATTTAAAATTAATTTATGTATACTGAATTTGGCTGAGGTGCTTTGGAAGTTCTTAAACTATAACGTCCACAGTCCACTCTTGATAAAGAAGAACTTAAATTTTGACTTGATGGCTTGTACAGATTAGATTTATCATTGGCAGTCTTTGTATCTACATTTTTTTTATTAGTATCTTGTGATGGTTTTGAAAACCTATCACGACGTAAGCTAAAATAAAAATATAATTTATTAAATTTATTTAAAAACAATAATAAAGCAACATACTTAAAAGTCCGATTATATTGAATAGTAGTATAACCAGTTTTATCTACTTTAGCCTCCATCATAGATACACAATTTTCTGCATCTTTTAAAAGCAATCTAGTATCATCATCACTGCTTATACTCTTAAAACTATTTTCCTATAACAATAAAGTATTAACTGTCTTATGTTTTTATGTAAACATACAACATAATATAAAACCAAGTGTTTTTTGATAGATTGTAGTAAAGTGAATTTAACACAAAAAACCTTCTTAAAAATAAAATTTTTATCAGAATTTTTAAAAATTTATATCAATAAAACTGTTTGTTTTAAGTAATTTGTTCGTGAGATGAACTGTTTTGCATTTTTATAACATTAAGTTCAATTTGAAAAAATATAATTTTAAAATTGTGCTTAAAGTGACTAAGTAATAGTTTAGTTATTTGGTTATTTTCATAAGGTGACCATGTGAATAACAAATTTGCGACACTCCCTAGTAGTCTATTCTATTATATAACTTGGTCACTTTTTGCATGACGACAACAATATGTATTAGCCTTATTAATTTATTTATTTAGTTGTATTAAAACGTACGCTTAAGTCTTTTATACTTGATGCATTTGGTAGTGGAATATTTGATTTTCTTGTATGTTTTTTAAAAATTGGTGAATTTGGTTTGAAATCTAAAAACAAAAAGTACACATATAATTAGTAATAATTATATTGATATTGAAACACATTTATTTTTTATTTTTACCAGATTTTAGTATAGGTAATGCACTAGAAAGAGTTGATTTATTTTGATTCAATTTTGAATGCCACTCGTTAACCCAGCTGGACCGTAATTTCTAATCATAAAATCATACTCATGAATTAATAAATTAAAAATAAATAAAAATATATCTGGTTCATAGTAAAAGTTTTGATATTAAATTACCTTAACCATTGAGTTAGACTTCTTAAAATCCTCAATATTATCATCATAATCATGTGATTGCTCGGACTTTTTATCATTTGTCACATCATTTTTCTCAATTATGTAAGTGCCTGTGCTGCCAGTGTCACTATTGGAAGAAGAATCATTATCACATTCATTAGATTCTTGGTAATTTTTGTGTACTGGACTAGAATAAGATATTCCATTGTCTAAAGAAAACAAATAATAAATATTCTAAAAGTTGTTTTATAAGACGTGTTTTAACATTATTTTTGGGCAGTACAAATAAAATTGTTATTGTAAATGTAAATATTATCGAGAACAATTATTATAATAATTATAGTAGGTATGTATTAATTTGATAATATTCACATTTTATTTTTTACTTTTAATAAAAATTAGTTTTTTGAAACTACATAATAGTATAATAAATTACTAATAATATTTACATAATAAAATTAGGTTATTTTTCTTGAGTATTAATTTATTTGTAGTTTATAATGCATTAATATTAACTTACCTTGGGAATTAGACATTGCAGTCGAAGATAAAGTATCGGCTTTTGTCTAAAATTTAAAATGTATAATTAAATTAATTGCAAATGTTCAAATAGTAATTTAAACTTATATAACAATAGTAATTACCGTTATTGGCTCAAAAACATTGTTAACTGGTAAAGAAAAATTGCGTTGGTGTCTACGAACAAAGCTATTAATAGTATCTACGTTTCTACCATTTTCACAGGAAGAATCTTTTGCTTTAGACCCATTCAGTCTTGATGGTGTTTGCTCTCTCCACTTATAATTTGAATTCATATTTTTTTCTTCATAAAACCTAAAAATAGAATAGTTAACATTAATAATACATAGGTACATTATTAATAATTTATTACACTGGTTCCTAGGTCAGTAAAAATAATTTAAAAATCAAAAACTTATAAATTTCTTATCAATCTAAGATCGCCAATGCTTTAAAATGTGACTGAGCGCCCGGTGTTCTATTATTTAACTGAATGTTCAGTATATATACTGTATTATATAATATAACAATAACATTTTAAATAATTAGTTAAATTACATTTATCGAAAAAATAATTCCAATAAAACACAGATTACATTATTTTTACTAAGTACTTAAAAATAATATAAAAAATACACTAACAGCGTAAATAAAGCACTGATGAAATTTGTCCATGGGAAAGAAGGCTCACTGGATATGATAATGGTCATGGATGTATTGAATTTGAAAGCAATGGTAGATAATTTCTTTCGATAAAATTATTTTGAGCAAAGCTCAGAGTATTATTTTTCAATTTATAAAAAATAATTCGTTATTTTTGGGTAGTTATCCTGTACATTTAAGAAAACCGAGAAAATATACTGCTAAAATACCAACTACAATCAATTTTCCAACAGAATGATTTTCTTCCTAAAATCCCTAATAACTAAAACTCATTCTACCCAAAAACTGTATACATGCATCAAATTTCAAAATCTTTTGAAATTTTTACATTTTTATCACTGCAATACAGTGCTATAGTAAGTAATTGGTGTACATTTTAAATTTTTATAAAAATTGTAATTTTCTAATTTATAAAAATGTTCGGCCCCTTTAGGAAGTTTTTCTTTGCGCTTAAGAAAATCACTAGGAAAATCAAAAAATAATCTGTATAAAGTACCAGTAGAATGAATTTGCTATCAAAAAGTTCCTTACTCTAAAACTCCTATACTCAACTCATTCCACCAAAAAACATGAGTGTACCTATTAAAAATTAAATAAAAATAAAAACACATCCTTATACCAAATTGTATGTCAAATATATTTGCATAAAATCATATTTCAGATTCTGAGGGTAGCGATGAATGTATTGGTTTTTTATTTCTTTATGTATGTACCTACATACTTTTTTGAACAGAAAGAATAAACTAAGAGTTTTTTGGTAAAAAGGTGTTTTATAGGAATTTTGAATTAGTTGGGACCTTATATAGATTATTTTTTCATTATTAAGAAGTATTCAAAAGCGTGAAAAATAAAAAATTGAATTATCTGCCTCTTTTCATAATCCTTTCACTTCCTCAAATTACTATCTGAACTCTCCAAACATCCGCCTCATGTACATTGCCAATACCGACTCTTTCTTTCTCTCTTTAAAATAAGTTTAGTTTCCGTTGAGCATTCTATTTTTAATACTTTTATGATTTTCTATTATAATTATTATGCTTACATTCTATGCTATTTACTATTACATATTATTTACTGTAATTAACCAATGTACTCATTCCATATGTCACTGGGCCTTGGCCTGTACTGTATTATTAAAATAAAATAATTAACATTTTATAAAAAAAATATGTGAACTGCACATAAAAGCAATAAGAAAACAAAAATACAATTATGTACAACTGTCATGTTTCACTATTACAGTGTATTATAAGAAAGCAGAAATGGAAAGCCAAATTAAAAACATATATGCATAAAGACATTGTACAGCGAGGTTTTTTATGGACACAAATATAAATTAATGTCATAATTATAGTCATCATCTTTACTTGATCAGACTATAGGTACAATAAGTATAAAATATAAACTCAAATTTAAAATGTGGACTATTTGAATTAACTGATAAGTACATATCTAATATCTAGAATATGTGTACCTAGATATTTGTAATAATAGGTACATAATATATTTGTATTTTTCATTTATTTGAATAAATTACCTAGGTATGTAAAATCTTAAAATTAATTTTTACTTTTTAAAGAAAATGGAAAATCTTTATTTGGGAGATCATGTTTAAATTCTTTAAAGTAGGTACCTACCTATTGAGATCAATTGTTGTGAAAAATCTATTATCTACTCACTAATAATAATAAGATTTCATAAGATAACAGAAATAAAAAACTAATTGAACTATAGTTACCTATTGTTTTTAATTAATATTGCACTGTAAACAAGATTAATGTTTATACTATAGGCAGGTACTAGTACGTGCCGCTTATACTTTACACTCACTGTTTGTGCGGTTTCGTTAAGCTAAATAATTACACATTTTATGTACCAATATGCGAACAAGGTACAACGATCGTTTGTACCAATTTAAAAACTGAAACTATGCGACTACAAACACTGTTGCCATCTACGGTAAACTGTTATTGTATTGTCCTAGGACTGGAGGGAATTGAACAAATTTCATGCCAATTTCACCGTGTGTGCAGAAAATAAATTAAATCGTTTTTGGCCCGATAACAAAAAAACAAAATTATATTAAAAATGGTCGTCACGGGCCTACCGTAAATACAGGTCAAGTCCAACTCGGTCTGCCGGACGTTCTCGTTTCGGAATGTTGGCTTTAGCCGTTGATATTTTTTTCGCGTGGGACGAACGAGAGGCGTACGGCCAGAGCCAAAGAGTGTGCGAGAGAGAGAGAAACAGGGCGATATGGGACGGAAATAGTCGAGCGCGCTCGCGCGTTTTTTCGCGGGGCCGGAAAAGGCCGAAAAACCATCGGCCCATGACTACACTCACCGAAATCCTCGTGCCGCGGGTACGCGTTCCGTCAAACGCGGACGAATCACCGATGTGCAACCAAAATCCTCTACGTCGAGCGTCGGCGGCGGCGGCAATTCCCGCGGACCGTTTTCCGTGTACGGGCGTCCGACCGGCGGCCGCCGTATTCGATCCGAACAATACCGAAATGATTAACGACGCGGCGGCGACCGAGATAACGAAACGTAACAAACGCACGAGACCCGACAACGGACCGTAGAGAGCGGCGATGAATACGGACGGGATACGTCGTGCACGTCGTCGTCGTGACGTTGCGTTATCAGTGAATCACCACCGCCAGCTCCGTGGAATCCGCTTATCAGTCATCACGGACGGGCGAGCGCGCGAGCGCGTCCGCCCAACCGTGGAGGTACGTCCGCGCCACCGAGTAACAACGCCGCCTCCGTGCCGTAGAAATATAATACAGGTATTATGTCGTTGTTATAACGAAAAAAAAATATATTCGCAACTTTCCCTTTTCTAACCTTGTGTTTACGATTTACGACACGACTACACCAAACACGGAGTGATTATTACTGTTATTAAATAAATTATTATTAATACAATTATTATTAGAAATTATTTTATATTATTATTGTATGTACTCTACGCTACCAGAGTACATAAAAAGCATCGACGTATCCGTTTTTAAGGAGTTTTGTAACATAACGGTCCGATCTAAATAAATTAGAGGGATTCGAAACTACCGATTTCTTCTATTTTTTTATTTTTTTTTTTTTCGGTCAAAAACTACTCATTCTGATCCCAAACAATTTGGAGGTACGATGTATATAGGTATATTCCAATAAGGATTTTAAAACCATGTATACATTATTCATCACTTTTCCAGAGAAAATTATGCTGAAAGACTGTTCATTTTCGTCGTTTGTACTTTAATAAAAGTGTTCTAAATTTTTGAAAATTCTCATTATTTCAAGGGGATTGGAAGTGGCGATTGACTGCGTCCTTCTCTATTACACACATAACAAAGTAACTTTGACCATATTTTCTATTTTCAACGAGGATATAATAATAATAAGGATTCTAAAAACTGATTAGAATTTGTCGTAAAGTGTAGGTACTTTAGATTGACTTTCACACATATTTGATTTTGTCCCCTTAAAATTAAGTTAATAAATTCGGACATTTAAAAAAAAAAAAATTTTAAAAGTGTAAATGTCGTTTTAAAGAAGATTTCACGAAGAATTCAGTTTTTCTTATCTTTACCTTAAAATCCTTATCACGTCATATCATTAGTGTCCTTTAAAATATGGTAGCCGTATTTGTTGAAATGTACATTATTGTACATGCGAATGTACACATCATCATTAAAATACCGAACGTATTTACACACACTAAAGACCAAATACTACTCACACAAACACACTGATTAATGCGAATAAATAAAATAATTGCCTATATACAACGCATTAACAAATTACCACTTCCAATACCCTTTAGTATAAATATTTTATTAGATAAACATGATATTTTAAGTGCGACTTTGTGTCCTCGTATATGTTAACAGGTTTTTAATAAATATCGTGAATACATAACAATAAAAACGGTACAGAAATAAGTCTACTTTAAAATACCTATATTTAAATATTTTTAATTTTTCTTAAAATTTTACAGAATTGCCTATACCAAACCTTTTAAAAATTGGTTGTGTGGCATTCTCTTAAGGAACGTACTGTAGGCAATTTCAATCACTTATTGTGTCGGCGGCCATGTTTTGGTACGCTAGAACAAATTTTCTATCAAAAAACCTCTATACCAGAAAACTCTTCTGCCCGAAAAAGTGTATAGAGTAACTAGTCCAATTATTGAACATTTAAGGATTAGTTCGACTTTATGTTTTACTGACTAATTTGTTTGTATACATTTATTCATCAAATGTCCACTAGTAAATCAATAAATCTGTCTATTTTTAATGAACATACTTGATAAAATATTAAATTAAAACAAAACAAACAATATTTCTCTGAAGTAAAAAAAACTATAAAATCCTAGTAATTGAACATTGTAGTCTAGTGTTTGAATATTTTCAGTCCATTATTTGAACACTTAATAATTTTGGTTGAAATATTTATGTCAATCAATTATAACACGGATTAAATATATCTATGCTTGCGGAAACAATTTAAATAGGTATGTGTATAGTCAATTAATAAAAATAAACAATAGAGTGTAACTAATGATTTTAGTCAATATTTATTGATACCACCCTGGTAATAGTAAAAAAATTTAACATACAAACAACATAAGTAAGTAACCATTTTTTTAATAACAAAACCAATACAACAGTTTTAAAAAGTATTTATAAAACGAATGATAGGTATTTTAAAAGAATAAATAAAGTATTATTCAATATATATTTTTAAATAAATATTAAACGTACTATATCTGAATCACGTTACGATTCTTAAACAAATGAAATACTTATGTATCTGGTTAACAATTAATTAAATGTAGGTATGTAACGGATTTAAAAATAACAGATAATTTCTTAATACAAATTTAAAAATTACTCAGTACTTACGTTATAATGACTAGTGTACCTATATACTTAAGGTACCTACTATACGGTAACATTACTAAATTTAAATTTAGTAATTTAATAATATTATTTATTTAATAATAAAAGTGAATTAAATAATTATGTAATTTGGTAAGTAACAGAATTTAAATGCAATGAAAGAAAAAGAAAGTTTAATCAACGACACATATCACAAATAAATTCAACTATTTTTCATAGCTAGTACATAGTTCATGTGCCCCTCTTGCACAACTACAATACTTAACCCATGGTTCTCCACTTTTTTATGAACTATAATGTGGCTCATTCCAATATAAATAATCAGCATCATCATAAAAATTTGAATGTTTTTTTAATTCAAACTTTTTAGTTCCTATTTTTTTTTTTTTAAATCTTTCTAGGTTTTTTTTTATGACTTTTGGGATTTAGCATTGTTTATTAATTCTTTTCTACGTTTTCTACACATAATTTTAAAACCAATATATTTATAGTTACGCTCAGAATCTTTAATATTAAATATCTATAATAAATTACGGTAACGATAAAAAAATGTTAGTGAACAATCACCAAAAATAAATAGTGCATGATATAACAACATCCATGGTTATAACTACGTTTATTTTTGCCTACCCTTTGAGGGTTTTGACGGTCATTATATTATATGATACTAATTATATTTATTTAATTAATTATTCATAATTAAAATTTTGTGAATTGAATGTAAAATTTATACATTTGATGTAGAGTAAACTTAATGAAAATTTCAAAATTAAAATAAGTACGTTGACGGTACCTAGTCAAATTAAGTTTTTACCTGTTGAGATCATTATGTGAAAAACCAATGATGAAATTGTACATACTATTCTAATATATACTATATTATTATATTACTATTAATTAAATTTAATACATACGTTAAATAACTTAAATAACAACAACTACTGTCAATTGTATTAATTTGTTTCATTTTCAGCAATTCATGTCGACATAACGAAATCTTCTATCGATATATTTACTGTTTTGACGTTTCCCGCCAGACTTGTTTTATTATAATCCACGTTGTAAAGGTAAAATACACGTTTATCGTTTGAAATGTAAAGTAGTTACATTTATGTTTTGTGTTAAAAAAAATCGTTTTACCGAATATCATTAATAATATGATGCTGAAATTTATAAATAATAAGCGTAAAGAAAATAATAAAACATTTTTTTTTTTATATTATTAATAAAATTATTATTATACATGCTATTGTTACATAGTATTTTATTTTGTAATTATAAAAGAATTATGTTATACCTAATGATTGCTGTACCATACCTATATGTTTTCGTATTTCTCTGTAGTATCTTTAACCTTAAAACCTGATGATAACGTAGTAATGGCCAAAAGGTATTTATATCCCTCGTATGCATGCCATCCATTTCTGTGAACAAAATTAAACATGTTTCATTCTACAGATATGCGAATTATATTCTTCAATTATTTGATAAAGTAGAGAAAATAATACTATTTATTGTATATTGCAATACGTATGCACAGTGCTGAAAATAGGATTTTTGAGCCCCTGGATGATCAAGATTTTTGGAACACAATTTATTTACACGATACAGACTTATGAAAATGTTGACATCTATAACGTAGTTGATATAAATAGATTTTTATCCTATTGCCCAATCTTCTTAAATTACACAGGTATGGTAGCGTTTCGAAAATTGATATTAATTTATATATCTACTTACAAGGATGGTTACATATACATGTATTTTTAGTACGTATATCAATGATACAATTGTATTTTATATCTAGATTTATTTTTTCTAATACCATGTATCTTTTTATGCGAAAATATCAAGATACATCAAATGATTAAAAATCTAATAATGTAGTCGGTTAATACATTTTTTCCTCTCTCATATTATGAAAATAAAATAATTATTTTGTTATTTATTGTGAATTATCAATATTGACGCCAACTCGCGATTTATCTAATCTCGATTTTCATATTTGATGAATTTCATTATACCGTTACATCACGAAATAATGAAAAATGCACAATAATCATATATAAAATAAACTTGAGCACTTGTGACTGAAATACTATAAAATATTATAATTAAAAATATTATTTATATATTGTATTTTATATAATGTTGTCAAGGCTGGGCAAGTTAACGATATTTTTTAACTCGTTAAGTTAAGTTAATGGAAAATAATATAAGTTAAGTTAAGTTAAAAGTTACTCATATATTTTTTGTTAACTTTTAAAATTAAAAGTTATCTTTGAAAAAAAAGTAACTTAACTTGGTTAAAAGTTAAAATTTCCTAATTAGGAAAAAAATAGATATACCTATATATCGTAAATAGGTGAAAAAGGATAGTTATTCTTTAAGCTCAAAAAAACCACTGGGGTTTTCTTCTGCCTGAAAAAGTGTATACATGTAAAAATGAAAATACAAAATGTCATTTTAAAATCCATACATAAATCAGAAATCAGAAAATAATTTAAAAATAAAATGATTACAAAAAAAACTGTCAAGATACCTACATTATTATTTGATTCACACTAACGTAGTATAAAATAAGCAGTATCCATCACTTTTGTACAATTTTTACAATTTTGGGATTAAGATCATGAGTATGTCAATTTAGTATAACAACAAACTGACTTGAAGTTTGAACTTATTAGATTTTTCAATATTTATAGACATTTTTTATATTTTCGTAAATATTTCGCGGATAAACTGACATTTATGTTCTATTTATCATAATATACCTTGGTATATTTCTACAATTAATATCATTTTCAGTGTAATTAATAAAAATATTATTTATAATTAATTTATGAAATATTATAAATTTATCTCGTTTCTATTAATTATAAAATAATTAGAATAAAACAATGTAATAATACGTTTAGTGAAATAATAATTTTCTATACCTATTGCTGTTGTAGTATGATTTTTAAAGTATCTGAATAAGCAATATTGAGTAAATATATAATTTATTTTAAAAATAGTTTACTTTTAATCGAAATAGCTTGATGGAAAGCCACCTTTATGAACCCCCCCCCCATCACCTTGTCTTAGAAACTTCAAATCTTCACAGATATTTCAAGATACTTCACGATCATAGTTTAAGTTTTCATATTTTCATTGGTACCAAAATCGTTAATCTACGATAATTAATATACAATAATATGTACTATTGTGCGTAAAGGTGTTTTCTTAATGAAAAAAACAAAGCTTTTTAACATAATTAATCTGACATTTTATCACTAGAAACAAGATATTGATCATTTTTGATTTTATAATTTGTAAGTCTTATCTCTATGAAATATTAACTTAATTATGAATTTGTATCGAAGGTATCATATTGTTTTACATTTATTTTCTGTTGAAACGTTCGTGGTTACAATACTATGAGTACTATGAGTACCACCTTATCATTAAGATATATTAGGAGTAAGTTCTAGTAATTTTTAGAGTCTAGATACATGAATATAATCCATGAAGTGTGTAAAATAGAAGCGATGAAAATAAGAATAATTATATAGATAACAATTAAATATAAAGTATTGATCCATCGATATATGGATTTAAAATTGAATAGGTACCTATGTTCACTATTTGTTGTTATTTAA
Organism: Pemphigus obesinymphae; assembly: GCA_025469235.1. Classification (NCBI taxonomy): domain Eukaryota; kingdom Metazoa; phylum Arthropoda; class Insecta; order Hemiptera; family Aphididae; genus Pemphigus; species Pemphigus obesinymphae. The sequence continues at coordinate 33,000 of JAIPRL010003042.1, read as the reverse complement.
AACGATGCATTAAAAATATTTGAACTTCTACCAAAATTGTACTAAAAAGTTAATAATAATAATAATAATATTACCTTCTATAAAATGCCTTAAAAATATGAATAATAAATGAATAAAAAATATTATTTATATAGATAGGTTGCTGGTAGGTATTTAATATAAAATATGTGTCCGTAAAACATATTGGTGTAGATCATACATTGGATCGCATTGCCAAAATGGTTTTCGGACATAATCAATATGATGATATTCATTTAAAATAATAATTTCGTGTATATATACCTACATTATGCAATTATTATCAAAATACAATAAACTCTGAAAGGAGATCACAAAACTAGCACTTTAAATTTAATGATTTATTATTATGGGGGTCGACTGTGGTCGAGTGGTCGAAATGCGTATTTCAGCTCACAATGTCTCCGGTTCGAGTCCTAGGTAGCAAATAAGGTATCCAATGAGATTTCTGTTTTGTACATTTTTTTGCAATTGATGACTATGTATAAAATAAAATATATCGAATTTGTCTGGCCTGTACAGATTGCAGTGTGAATTATGGCTGGCAGTGAAAAGGTTAAGTAAAAATTTCAATATTTTCATTAAATTATTCACGGTTATCACCTAATAAAATTGATTACTTACCTATTCAAACGCACATTTCATTTATGTACTTTTAATCGGTGGTGTACAATTGCCTATGGTCGTTCTTTTTGGCCGTACGATTGCCTATGAATTATGATCATACGATTGAGCATGATATTACTACAATACCATAAAAATACGTTAATAGGCCAAATAATGCGTGCAATATTGCCAACTGATAATTTATACAGCTAGAGAGACGAGAGAATTTTTTTTGACTCCGGAACTCCGCGCAAGAAAAGTCACCCAATTATTGAAATATTAATTTTCATTAAAATTTTGGTGAATATTATATGTTGTTTATTGATGTGACAGAAAGAAGTACCCATCAACCGTATTTAATTTAACATTTTAACCTGTTACTTACTCGACGTAGTGATTCATCGCAAATCTAGGGATATTTTCGAATTAAACTATCCCAGTGATCAAGGCAAACGTGAGATCCGGGTTATAAGTGTCAAAAATTTAAAAAATGACATTTATAGAAAGTAACATATATGAGTAGAACGAATTTGCTATAAAAATAAGCTATTTACTTCAAAACTCCCACTCGACTCCTTCTACTTAAAAAATAGTTTAAAAAAAATTACAAATAAAATAGGTAAACATCATTATAAAATCAAAAATGTCCTTACTTCACTTAAAATCTAAAATATCTGGGTTTCAGACATTTTAAAAATCATGATGTATATAATGTTAGTTTTATGTTTATTAAATAATTCACTTCATTTTACAATATTAATCATTACCTACCTACGTTTTACAGTAAAATTATATATCAGAATACATATATATATAATATATGTATATTATACTCTTTCGTTTTTACAAATTATGATTAAAACCCATTAGGTATTTTATATTAATAGGTAGTAAACCTGACCACGAACTTAGATATCTCAGTCAATGCACCTGTCTATTAATTTTCCGGAGTTTTTAAATAAAAACAAAATACTTAGTGGTAATATGGGAACCAACCAGGTACCGAATTTTCGACATACTGATTTATCATTTCGATGACAATACAATTTGACAGTGTTGAATTATAGAATGTACGATTATTTTTTGATTAAGATTATTAATTAAGATTAATATGGAATAACATTATATAGGTGATAGATAGATTAAATTTATTTGTCGTCAAGAATAATTATCAAAAAACAATATTTGTAAATATTAGTACCTATTTATTATGCATAAAACTATTATTAAATAATACCTACATTTTAATAATGTTAGAAAATAAAAATACATTTCAATTTCAGAGGTCTAAAAACGAGTCACACGTTGTCTACTCTCTGATTTTTTTATTCCTTGTGTACCAATGGTGCAAATTATTTTGGTGCATATAACATAGGTAGGTATATATTTTTTAAACTTTTGATAAGTTTTAGATTTTGATGTAAATTACACACACCATAAAAAAAACACTCATTTATTACAACCGTGTGTAATACGAAACACTAAAAGCATATATTATATTGTTTAATATTAAATGTTGACTTGTATTTTCTTGCTGGGTGGCTTGTACAGGGGCTTGCAGAAATGATACGTATGATATCTACGGTGTAGAACGTGGCACTGTTGTTTCAAAACCGGATCGATTTTCGTGTATTTGTGTTTTAGCATTAATAAAGACTTGTAGACAATGTATAATATTTCTACTACACTGACCAAACTGCAACCAAGAAACAAACTCGCCATCCCTCCGAACGTCACTAAAATAATAAAGAATAATAATTTAATGACAATTGATTTAATGTAAGTTTTGTTTGGGTATATCTATTTTATAACTCAAAACTCAAATTCTTAGTCTATTTTGGTATTTTAAAATAATTATTTTATATACACGTGAAAATAATATAATATTTATAATATACCTATTCATAGTATATTTTTGAAAATTCACGTATGATTTTATTAATAGTTTTTTAGATGTTACAGGTTAGATGTTAAAATGGTTAGTAGGGGTTCAAAGTGGGTACTTATTTTGTCGAATAGGATACTGCGGGTTGTGGATGTATTGAATTTGAAAGCAATGATAAATTATTTATTTTGATAAAATATATCTGAGCAAAGTTCGGTGTAATATTATTTTTAGATTTATAACAGTTACCCATTAATTTCGATAGTTTATCTATTTATCTATTTTATACGCTAAAATTATTGAGATAATTAATTAACTACTTTTATATCTTATATGTATAAAGAAATAAGTTAGGAAATCTCACTCTACGATCGTGCTAAATTCCCGATTTCTAAACGTATTTTAAACAAAAATTTAAATATACAAAACAATGAATAATATCTATCTCCCTAGTAACCAAATCAACAATGGTAACTATATACTAGTTACTACGAACAGACGGATGAACGGACACAACGGGGTTATAAGGTGTCTAAACTTATATTTTAGTGTTGAGTTATTTGTAAAATTATTTATATAAAAATAAAACCCAATTTCTACAAAATAATTGGTTTTCATTTTAACGAATACGTATTTCAAAAACAATGTTTTCATCTTCAGTGTTAAACAATTACTGTTACTATAGTAGTTGTTTAACACTGAAGATGAAAACATTGTTTTCGAAACGCGTATTTGTTAAAATAAAAACGTATTATTTTGAAGAAATTGGGTTTTTATTTTTTGTTTAAACTTATGTTTAGTAACCTAAAAACGAATCCGATTTCAACATTTTATAAAAGTTATTAAGAACTATTAAAAAGTTGTGAATTATTTTTACTATATCAATTAAGTGTTATAATTTTTTCTTCACGCTTATGAAAACTATTGAAAAAATCGAAAAATACCTCTTGAAAGTACAAATTAGTATGAATGTGCTATTAGCAGCCTTGTAAAGTATTTGAGTAAATATATTTAAATACTTCTATAGTATTTAGAATAGTTTTTCAAATACATTTCAATTAAAGTATTTTCAAAGTATTTGAAATACTATTCCATTGGTATTTGCACTAGAATTACAAATACTTTTGAATACAACATCTTACAATAAGTTTTAATTTTAATAAATTTCATTCAATCAAAATTAATTTTTAAGTATGGTTTTGACTACGAACTCGTCTGGTGCGTGCAAGTCGATTCAGTGGCATCATTCCAGTTTTTGGAAGGGAGGGGCAAAAGTTTTGACCAGCCCAATAACTGAAAAAAAACCGCTCGCTACGCTCACCAACTTCTTCCCGCATACATTTTTTTACATAATTTTATTTAATTAATATTCTGATTTTTCAGGGAGAATATTGACAAAAAAAAAAAAAAAAAACTATACGAGAGACTTAATAATAAATATGGTAGGTACCAACCTAGTTGATCAGGACTTGTTTAGACCGGGCACTATGGAATAGATACACGGAAATTAAATATGTACATTAATATTTATTTATGGAAACCACCACTAAAGAACATATAAAATAAATAGCCAGTGATAAAAGTACGTGGGTTTCTAAATACAGTATAGGTACATGAAGTATACTTATTGATGTCAGTGTAAACCGCTTATTATAGCGTTCGGGTTTTAATTTGTTTTCTCGATATACTGATATTTGTGGAAATCAATAAGTAAAACAACTAGTAATAGAGTACGTATTAATAGGTTCCTATTATAAGTTTTAAGTTCTAACCATACTATTATTGATACTATTGATATAGCGTCCATCGATCTATTTTAATATTATTATTTATTTTACGAGTACCTACGCCGAGCATGTATATTGTAAAAATTATTATACGGCATACGCTATAATAATTAAGTTACTTATTAACACGAATCATATCAGCGGTTTGCATAATATATATTCCTCGTTGAAGTCATAGTGTTTCTCGACAAACTGATTAACGGTGAAAATTTTGTCTATGGTCGATTTACCACTCGTAAATCCACATTTATAAACTCGAATAATTGAGTATAGGGTCCCAGTCTATTTAGTATGAAACTGGTTAAGATTTTATATATTGTACCAAACAATAATATTCCTCGGTAATCGTGACAGTTATATCTCCTTTTTTATAGATCGGACATATTATTGCTGGAATGGCGATTCTTCTGAAATGTCTTCTTTATTTTACAGCTTTACACTTCTCTAACTAATTTACACACTTCACTATTAATTTTCAACATTTTCGCTGCTAAATCATCTTTATCAGGGGCTTTGTTATTTTTAAGTGTATTTCATAGTCCGTTAGTTCCAAATCTCCAGGTTCTACTATATAATAGTCTATTTGAGTGTACTGTGTTTGTGGGTCTAAATGCTTTTCAAAATGTTTGCAATTATCTCCCCTTTTGTTATTAGAAAATTATACACATAAATAAAATATTAAAACTGAAAAACCACAAAATATGTTAAGTTTTTATATTTTATTTAAATAAATTTAGAATTATTCAATCCACTAAAAATAATGTATACCTTCATATAAAAAAAATATATATACAATATTCATCATTATAAAACTCATACATTTCTGGTTAGACTCAGAATCTAAAATAAAATTATTTAATCGTTGACTGCATTCGGAATAAAATAATGAGAATTTCGCATTTGTTCTTGCTCTACTTCTAAAGACTAGGTGACAAAAGGAATACTAAAAAAGATTCTGGATAGTCAGTATGTATATTGATTATTTGCTTTTTATATTTTACTAATTTCAGTTTGTTGTTGTTTCATTGATGGTTCAGCCATAAATTTCGAAAAATTTTATAATCATTATTTTACCTGAAAATTCAACTACGTGAGCATCAAGCCAATCAATTCATTTTAAAATTTTAGTATAATAATTTTTAGCAATGGAAAACGATTTTTTTTTGTATAATATCGAGTCATTGTATTTATATAATAATATAGATCTATTTCATAAGTTTAAGAAGTAATTGTTGATATATTATTTTAGATTATTATAGGACCTAAGTAAAAATAATTTAGATTCACTTTAATTTCAATTAAATTTGTCTTAAATTTTATTACACATATGAGAATAATGTTTACTTACCTAATAAATCTTGCGTGGTGTATTTCATAGACCGTGTGTAACTAATAGCGAATCGTTCCTTGTAATGTATGTCGATGTGCATATAAGCCTTTGAAAATATTGTGTTATCCATAAAGTCTCTATTAATATAAAATATAGGAAAAGTTAATTTACTCAGCAAGAATTTAAACAACTTTAAATATATTATCAAAACGTCTATTAAATTGAACCGTTTTAATCAAAATATTTTTTCTATTAACTGTTATAACGTATTAAAAATTATTTATTTGGGTAAATGTATGATGGAATATTATTCCTATTTTTACGTAGGTATGTATTATATTCATACGTTTCACAAAATATGGACATAAATGTATAAAAAATTAACAATTCAAAAAATTCAATATTTTTATAAAAATATAAATAAATATTAGATACCTATTATAAAAAATAACCTTATGATAACTTATGGTTGACACTAGTTGCTGCATATTACATATATATATTTTCAAATAAGTACTCTAGACATATTATGGAAACGGTGGCAAATGAAACATAAGAAAATATCTGGTCACTAATAAGTTCATGTACCAGTATTTACAATAATATTATGGTAAAATATGAAAATTTTAAATATCTATAAATTATTAATATTAATATCATAGGGGAAAAACAGTCCATTGATAGTGAAAGTTTATATTATGTCTTCATAGTTTAGACAAAATTGTGTTATATTATAATTTAGGATTTTAAAGCAAAGATAAATCATCGTAGTCGAAAAATAGTTCTGAGGGAAGTTCAGCATAATACAATTTTCTATTATTTTCGACCATTTTTTTTAACTTCTTTTTACTATTGGGAACATTGACAGATGAGTAATTTAATCTCTAAATTATCATCAAAAAGGTGTGTAATACAAAGAGTATACATAAAAAAAATCACATCATTGTAAAACTAATGCATTTCGGCTACCCTTAGAATCTAAGATTCAAATTTGTTCAAAATACACAAGATAATTTTTTTCGTAAATTTCATAATAACGATTCGTAGTAATCTACCATTCCAAAAATAAACTCAATTTAAGAAGCATACGACCAAGTTGGATTTAAAAACATGGGTATAACATGGGTGAAAACAGACCTATGTAGATTAATATTATTTACCTTAAACCGTATATGTTGGATCAATGGAAAAGAAAAAAAATATTTACTTATAAGTAATGCTTTATAAAATATTAAAAACGTGCGTTGTATATGTACATTAGGGTATACAATATTATTATTATAGTGAAAAATTCATTTTCATGTTTTAATTGTGATTTTTGTCGTATTTTTAAAGTGCCACAATGTACTTATTAATTATATAAATATAAAACGTACACTTTTTTCTTTATGTTTATAAATCGTTTGTATTTTAATTAAAACACAATGAAACACCTTGTATAATTTTATAATTTAAATAATTTAAAGTATTTTTTCGTATTAAATGACGACATTATAACCCAAGATTCAATTCTGGCTTGTATAAAACCATCTTTAGCAGATTTATCACAAACCGCTAAAGATGCTTAGGTTACTAATTTAATAGCACTCTCAACAACTTGAGTATGACAATGAAATATATTAGTGCACTCAATTACTCCAGAAAATTCACGTGGTCCTCAAGATTTTCCATCTAATTTTTGGAATATATGACGCAAGGATAGATCGTTAGCATGTAAACTAACAAATTACCCATTGAAATAGTTTAATTATTAGAATAATTACTCTCTCTTTAGTATTAGTATAGGTTCTATATATTCAGTGTTTGGTTCACTATAGTGATTATTGGTGGAGTTTGGGATGGGTTAAGACTTAAGGGAACAAGGTTATTTTGACCTCTTATTATTTATATAATAAATGTTAAATAAATATTATTAATATAATCAATGTATATCCAAAATTTATTTTTATAATAATAAAACAAAAAAATTGAAAATTAAATTATTTAAAGCAAATTAGTTGATTCTCAATATACGATATTATTTAATAGGTGTTAAACCAATTTTGTGGTTAAAAACTTAATATCCTAATGACTAAGCCATTGGGTTTAGAAAATTTCACATCCAGAAAAAATATGGAATATGTTTGTTAAACGTTAGTCTTTGGTGCTCTGATGTTTGTATTATTAAGAAAGTCTAATATTTTTTTTTACATATACATACATACATATTCACTTTCTCCGTGTGTAACGATATACACACAGATTTTTTGCAAATAAGGTTTAATTACATCGCTTAAAATCGTATTTATTGAATGCAATGATTACATCATTGCTTTCAAATCTAAAATAATAATAATAGGTACTTTTTCTTGTTCAAGGACCTAAGGGACGATTTAGCATATAACTTTAGCTATATCTAAATCTTTGTGTGAAATGCTTCCACCCTTTATTGGAGGATTATGAATTTTTATATTTTGATACTTAAAATATCATTATATATTTTGTATTCGTAAATAATATTATAAAAATAACTCATGTAATGTTAGTCATAAATTATGATATTGTAATTCTTGGTAAATAATAATTTTGACAATCGAGTAGGTAATTATATTTTTTAATATCAACATTTGTTTAACGAATATGATACACAATAATTGTTATTTTTACCTTCAAGAATAATGTAAATATTTCTACATTTCACTTAACTGGTAATCAGTGACAAATCCAGAGCTATATTTTTGGGGGAGAAGGCCAAAGTACTGTAAAGTTTCATTAGATGTTCAAATATGTTATATTAATAAAAAAATAAACTAGGTCTAGTATCAAAAAATCAAGAAGGTTTAGGGAGGCCCATTTTCTCTCTAGATACACCATTTCCACTACCTAATGTTCAATAAATAATTACATTTATTCAATATCGAAAATGAAACCATGATTTGAACATAAGTACAAAAAATGATTTTCTTGAAAATAACAATACTATTAACAAGGCAAAATCAATAAAAATTTCGTTTATAAAATAAAACTCCGAAATAACCTAAAATATAAATATTAAAATTTCAAAAGAAAGACCCGTAGAAAGAAATTTTTAAAATTTTAACCAATTAAGTACCAATTGGGTTCATGTAAAAATTTGGAATATAAAAATTTGGATGGTACAAATTTTGATACTAAAAATTTAAAACGTGAAAAATTGGACGATACAAATGTGAATTTTGAAATTTTTACTGCCCAATTGGGTACCGTCAAAACTTTCTAAATTTGTATCGTCCAAATTCTAATATTCCAAGATTTTACGCGCTCCCAACCACTTTAGTATTTTTTTTTTCTATATTAACTTCGTATTCCTACTATATGATATATTTTTAATAGTTTATCTATCTATTTTGTGGTTTACGTTTTTAACTGTACTACGAATTGACTATAATTACTGGTGTTAATATTAAAAGTAGTAAATTACATATTATAACTAATAAGTGGTTACAAATAAAATTTAAATCAAAATCTTTCTATAAAATATTTTAAAAAATCCTGAATCAATTCCTATTATGTGTAATTATATATATTACACTCGTAAGTACTTTACTTGGCATGTTTACGGACTTCCGTCGTGTATCCAATAAATGAACATGGTTGCGGACAACTGCAGTTCATGTAAACTGGTATACTCCAATCAGGAAATCCTGGTTCCTCTTCCGGAGCTTGTACATTGCGTTGAAGTACTAAAAGATATGATCAACTTTTAAAAACTGTATCGTAAACAGTATATTGACAATTTTGAGTATACATAATAATACATTTATGACACAGAAAATGTCAAAGAAGAACTGAGTATTTTATATCGGAGATAGTTTTAAACTTAAGTACCACACCCACAAATTCATAAAAAATAAAAGGAAATGTAATATCACATATAATCTATATGTTATACTATATTATTTAAGGGAATTGGAAGTGAAGATTGTTTGTTTGTTTGTTTCTATTTCACACGTAATATAGGAATTTATTAACTATTTTTATTTCCAACGTACCGATGGATCTAGTGATACGATGAGAATTCTGATTGTGAAGAAAAATTTACCTAAATTTTTGTAGTCTACTTTAAATCAACTTTTCCAGGTTTTTAATTTTGTCTTCTTAAGTCCCCCTAAAATTAAGTTAATATAAATATATTGGTTATTTAAAAATTAAAATTTTTAATTTTGTGAAAACAATGGAAAAAAAATTCTAAAAGTGTAAGTCGTTTTAAATTCGATTTCCCGATGAATTCAGATTATCGCATAACTAGAGCAATCGGCATATTGGAAATGGGATTTCGTGTCTTTTGAAATACGGTAGCCATAATGGTCATGTGTATGTGCATGCGAGTGTATGCACTATAATTATTATACCGAATGTATATAATTAATTAAGCACACAGGCCCTAATTAACCAATTTATAGACCCAGAACAATTCAAAATTTTGGGTAATCCAAAGAAAAAACGGTAAATTTGGCAAAAAAAAAAAGATCATCAACTTTTTTCTAATTTTCTCGACAGAATTACCGAAAATTTTTTATCATTTGCTGACTCTCTATACAAAACACTCGTTCCAAAACGGTAAATAAATAAAAAAAAGGTCATCAACTTTTTCTAATTCCGAAATATTCCTCAAAACGTGGTAAAGCAAAAAAAAAAAAATCAACTTTCTGTTTTTAGCGACTGCTTTCAATTTGCCGACTACTTTCCAAAGATTGAATTTGGTTTGCATGTTGTTCTTTTGTTCTTGCATAAATGTGGCCATGCGCACACACACACACACCCAAACACACTGCGTAACGCGAATAAATAAAAAAAATAACTATATACCACTTCCAATCCTTTTGATTTACAAAAAAAATAATGTATTTTTAATTTAATTTTTACATTTTCAACTGTTAACATCAAAACAATAAATTGCATTTATATCAAGACACTTATAAAAAAATAATTCTGTTTTGATAATTTTGTAAATTTTTAAACAAATGTATTATCTTAATAATTATAATATTTTTGTGTCTTTGTGATTGACATATAAAATAAATATTAAATTTTCGGCCTATTTATATATATAAATATATATATAAATATATATATATATTATATTATATTAGTATATAATATGAACATACTAATATATACAATATATATAGTATAAGTATTCCGAATACAACAAAAATAAATCCATTCTCAATGTATACACTTTTATTCACTACTTTTTTATGTGTAATATTATTCTAGCATAATAAAAGCAATTTTTTTCATGGGTCTTCATAATTATTTTAAATTTGTAGGTTAAAATACATTAAAATCTAAAAAAGATTCTGAGTGAAGTTCGGTGCAATCAGGTTTGTGCAAATAGGTACTACAAAAAAAGTATCTTGATATATGATACATTCATTTTGGATATCTTGATACACGATACATTTCGTTTGTAGAAAAAATATAAAATACAAGTATCAAAGATTGAAAAATATATAAAAGATACAAGATACTCCCAAAAATGGGTATTGGAAAAAATGTCCGAGAAAAAAATAACCACGGAAAATATATCCGGGAAAAAATATGCAAGGAAAAAATATCCGGTGAAAAAATTTAAATTAAAAAATTTAAAATAATTTAAAGTTAAAAAAAAAAGGACAGCTGTCGAAAACCGGCAAAATATATTAAAAACCCTATGCGAAGACTATGAAACTAAAAATATTTCAATTGATAACCATTTAAAGGCTATTGCTAATACCATTAAATTTTTATTTTAATCTTACTATCTATAGATCTAATAATTTTGAGTATAAAATTGAGTTTAAAAATGCTGTATATTGTGGACCAAAATTAATTGTTTTTAAAAAATATCGTTCGACGATCCAAATGTATGTGTGAAAAATTAAAATTGACTATTTATCCATGTATTTATAATTATTATTTTATTATTTTATGACTTTGTACCTACGTATGATACATTCATAATTATATTGTAATTATTATGTAAATCTATAATTAAATGTTAATAATTGATTAAAATTATTATTATATCATTTTGTATTTTGTTTTTATATTTGTTTTTTGTATTTATATTTTTACTTATAAATAATTATTAATTGTATATGAATTTGAAAAATTTGAAAGTTTTACGTTTATTTACATTATTTATTTAAGACCATTCAAGTCATTTTTTTTCCCCCAGTTATATTTTACCCGGATATATTTTCCACGGGGTATTTTTTCCTTGGATATTTTTTCCACTGGTTATTTTTTCCTTGGATATTTTTTCCACTAGATATTTTTTCCACTAGATATTTTTTCCATAGGATATTTTTTCCCCGGATATTTTTTCCATGGGATATTTTTTCACCGGATATTTTTTCCATGGGATATTTTTTCTCTGGATATTTTTTCCCGGATATTTTTTCAATGGTTATTTTTTCCCCAGATATTTTTTCCTAGATTCCCCAAAAATATAATTATTATTTTATAGTAAAAATTGTTTTTTCTTATTGCAATTTAATATTAAAAATATGTATATTATGTTAAATATTTCTCAAAATAATTATTAATGCTAATATACAAGTACAATATATTACTAGATAGAATCCTATAAATAGAAATATACATATACCTATGTGTATTTTATATATAGCTACATAGGTAAAAAAAGGATTTTATTAGAGAGTGAAATAAATTTAAATATTATCAGATTAAAATGTATTCAAAATATTGCCTATCAAATAAAAATAATTTACATTTTAAATATTACAAAATAATAAAAATAGGTAATTATTTTAATTATAATATTGATAATATTTTAGTTAAAAGTACTCAAGTTTATTTCATAAATAATTATAAAATTGCATTATATATTATTTATCATTTCATGGGGATAATATAAGATAGGTAAGAATAAAAAATTAAAAAATTAAATTACCGACATTATAATTAGGTTTTTTATTACTTGATGTATCTTGTGTCTTTTTGCATAAAACGATATACGATATCAAAAAAAATGTATCTTGTATCTAGATACAAGATACTTTCAGAATATGTATCATGATACAAGATACAATTAAATGTTTGATACGTATTGAAGATACATGTATCTGTAATACTACTTAACCCTGGGTACTATAATGGTTTTCTGATTTATAAATATGTTGTATTATTTTTGGTAGATTTCCTACTTAAGAAAACTTTTAACCCAAAAATAACAAAAATGGAATATTTTGTGCGTAAGATGAGCCGATTTTTAATAATCACAAAAATTGGCTCATTTTACGCCCTTAAAAAAACCTTAGTGCGAAAGTTACAATACCTAATAGATAAATAGAACTAATACTATCTATTAAAATAGCTCTTAAAATATCTTACCGTTCATTTTGCCCAAACATTTTACGTGTTCAATTCCACAAGTATGTGAATGATTGTCTTATTTAAAACAGAAAACAAATATTATATAAATATGAGTGACGACTTAACACCAAATATCGTAGATTCTATCATATAATTATAAAAAAAACTTGTATATTAATTATTATGGAGTATGTAATAAGTAAAAGCAAGTAAAACACTACAATATTTAAGTATAAAGGCCGGTTTTTTTTTTTACAAATTTTGAGACATATTTGTAAATTACTTTAAAAGTATAAATAAGCATTTTTAAAATATTTAATTTTCAATTTTCTTAATATTTTATTGAGGTTAGAAATATTTCTAAATCTATTTTTCTCTATAATTCATTTTCCCATTACCATTTTTACCTATTTAATTTTTCTCAATAATTAATTTTTACAAAAATATATTCTGAAAATTCGTAATAAATATGATTATTCATTATTCTTATTCAAATATTACTTTGGATAGGTTGAAATAGAAAAAAAGTTATGTATAAAAAAAGAATACTATTATATATGTAAATATAACGAATTTAAAAATATAAATGTTTGCATACTTTATTATTAAATATAAAACTGTAAAAATTATAATATATATATTATGTATATAAATTAAAGTATATGTAAAAAAACAAATATGTATATGAGATATACTAAAAATATGAATATAATTAGTTAGTGAATTACGTTCGTTATGATATGACGTGTTATTGTATGATAAATTATTGCTGCTCGCTTATTTTTATTTCTTAATTGCTTTTTATACCCTATTTTTATTGCATATTGTCGATTGTTTTGTTTAAATATTAGGTACGTTTTAAACTTTACTACGGCTTAGGTTATTGATTTTTCAATGTGTTTTCAAAGACTCGCTTTGCTGACCTTGAAATTTCTATAAAAGGTAACAGTTGTTTTCACCAGTTCATAGTAAATGCTCTAGACTTTCATTTGAAAAATTCAAATGTCTTGCTATAAAAAAACGGATCTTTGAATTATTCCTGTGGAGCATGTAATCAAGGATTGTACAAGTTTCCGAAATTAAAATCTTTAATAAGAAAGCTACTCGTCGAGGTAGAAAGCTTGAAAATTTTCTCACTCGATGCACAAGTATTGAAGTTAATAAAAAGTATATTATTAATGAGATCAGTTAGATCATTAAAACATAAAATAGACGTACGTCTAATTTTATTTCATATAATGTTAATAAGAACGAGTCAAACAAGTAGATATCCATATTATAGGCCATGATCATGATCAGGTATAAAACGTTATTAAATCAATTTTTAATCATTTTATATCCTTATCATATACCTACATATATTTATTAATTTCAAATATTATATACGTGAATTTGGTAAATACGTTTTAAGTAGAATATTTCAAATAAAATTGTTAGTATTTACATCAGTATAATGACCTTATTGATTTGAGTACCTACTATTTGACTTTGAAAAAAAATATTATACATACAAGTTTTAATCAAATAATTAATAGTTATTACTTGGTCAGGATTTCAATGCAAAGTTCCTTTTTGGGGGGAGAGGGTTTTCTAAAACAATGCATTCCAAGTACATAATACGATTTATAAAAGAGATACTTCAAAAATTAAACTTTTATTATGCATTTTTTACTGTTTATCCATTTTTAGAGTAATTTTTTTTAGCATTTTTCAGACATTTTATTAATATTATATATTATATGAGTTTTTAGTGCAAAATTAGGCAATTCAAAATATTATCTAAAGACATTTTTTTTTCATAATATTTAATATCAACTGCCAATTGTTCTGTTAATGATTTCGATAAAGTCTTTATCTATTTATACCTAGTGTGTGGTTAACAAATTTGATTTGTCACCGAGATTTAAATAAATAACAACTAATATTAATTTGTTGGTATTACATCGTGATCGAGTTTATACAAAAATTGTTTAGTTGATTTTAAGAAGTGTTAAAAATGCCGAAAATTAAACCATCGGTTTCCTCTCACATGCGTGCCTACGTGAATGAGTTGAATCTTAGAATTTTTAAACTTCCTTTAATATTAAAATTTGTATTTAATTAACTATTTGTAATAAAATAAAAATTTGAGTAATTTTTCAAGAGAATTTTTGGCTATTTTTTAGAGTACCTACCTACTTTTTAATAGTTTTTAGAGCACTTAAATCCGGACCTTAGTTATTACCTTCCACGTTAAAGTAATATGGCATGCAATTGCATTTTTTGTAGATGGTCTTCAATCTGCACCTGCTGTAACAGTTGTCCTCAGCGTTGCTCTTGTAGGATGGCAGGTTTTTTTCTTTAGTCGACCTTCGCTCGTACAAGAAACAATTGCGGTCCTTTTCATCGACTAGGTGAAGCGATTTTCCTGCTTTTATATGGCTCACGCTCACCGATATTGCTGATGATTGGTTGAGTTCACTGTAAATCTTGTAGCTGCTCGAAATGTCCGGGAAGTCTTCGGGCGTGTGTACCATTAACTGCAACGAAAACAAATGTCGGTCGATCGCAGTCTTGTAAAGTATTCAAATACTTTTTTTAAATACTTTTTGTAAAAATTATTCAAATACGTATTCTGAATACCTTTTTTTCGTATTTTTTATTCATTAAAAAAAATTATTTTTTTGAACTAGGAAAATAGTTTAAAATTATTAGGCCGACAAATTTTTTAATACATTGACTGCGGCATGTGTCAAGTTTGGGTATTCACTTGTATGGCTATAATTTGGAATATACCTAATATATGTACCTACTTAAAGATCATATAATACAATATAGTATAATATTCTAATACTATTATGTAATATGTATAATGTATATACCTACCTATAGAGTATAGATTATATCAGGGGTCTCCCAACCTTTTTTTATGGTGAGCCAAATTTGAGATACGCTTTGGCATCGCGAGCCAACATTTTTAGAGGATTAGAAAGGTTATGAAATTGAAGAATAGATAAGATTTATTTAGAAAATGTATGTTTATTCAAACACATTTTTCATTTTATTTATATCATTTTTTTTATTTTTATAATTCCAAATTTGTTTTATTATGATACGAGTAAATTACTTAATGAGACATTTGGAACTGTTTGTCTTTTAAAATGTCTTGATAGTTTGCATTAAACTCTGTAGTTTCAAGTAGCAGCGTTACTCGTAAATGCTCATCACTTAAGTTAGTTCTGTCCATGGATTTGACGTATTTCATTTTTGAAAACGTCTGCTCACATAAGTATTTGGAGCTAAATATTGACATCATTTCACGCGCATGTTTTTGGAGATTTGGAAATAATTCCTCTGGTAACATAGCGTAAAATCGTTGGAGACTTGTTTCCTTGAAATAGCTGTTATACTATAATAAGCCGTCGAATAATATTTATATATATATACCTATGTGGCTAATATTTTAACAGTTTTACTGTTTAATTAATTATTAAATGTATATAGTTGATTATTATTGACCATTGTTGCCAGTAAAATTGTCCATATATATAGATCATTTAAAATTATTTTTACATGTCACCCCTTCCGTTCCTTCCACTAGGTATTACCTCACTGTATTTTTTTCCAGATAGTGGTAAGTCATATGTGTACCAAGTTTAGTTTAAATTGATGCAGATATTCCAGAGTTAGGTGGAACATACATAGGTAAATACACACGTCTATATAGATGTAGTAAAATATTGAACCATCAAACATTAATTATCAAACCGGTAAACCATTCCAAAGCTGATTAGCAGAAAAAAAATATTCTAAAAGTATTTAATTGTGTATTCTGAATACATTTTTTGAAAAGAATTTGAATACGTATTCCGAATGTAAAATAAATGTATTCTTTACAAGACTGGTCGATTGTAAATCGTTTTTGGCTTCTAGAGAATCGATATATAAGATATGGATATAGAACGCTACATTCTTATACCGATTCGTTAGTTCCTTGGAAACTTTTGAAATTTGGAAAATTATTCCTTTTGAAAGTATCAATTAAAAATCATTACTATATGTGTTATAACTAAAAGTAAATATTTTTATTTTATTATTACATTACGTCATATATTACAACCGTAATATTTACATTATTAAAAATTATGTACCTACAATGAAAAATACAAGTGATATACAAAAATGCAAAACAATAATATTAATTAGGTAACACGTGTTGATACGGTGTGCTTTTGGATAGCAGTACTGCGTCGTAAAATTAAAACGCTTCAGTGTGTCTTCAATAATAGTATGTCGTTTACTTACAATTCATGTGAAATTGTATATACATCTATGAGTACCCCGCAGGCATAGTCGGTGGTTTTGGCATAGCTGATCGTCTAGTAGGTGTGGCCCTAAGTTAGTTTACAATAACACGGAAATGAGTAAGTATAATAATGTAAAGGGTCGTACAAATTTTGAAGAAAGCTGACCAACCTTTATCGCTATTTTTGATTCGACTCTAGGAGATTAAACCATTCGTTCTACCAATGAGAGAAAAGAATATTCCTAACTAAAAGTTTTGGTATTTAGTTTGATTTTACTATTGTGTCTTTAGATATTTGTCAAAGGGCTCTTAGGCGTCTTTCCAGGAGATTTCGTGGAGAATATGTCGAGGGAAGTTCCATATAGAGTTGCCTGGATTGCAGTTTATGAAAGTGGCTGATATGATCTTCGTTAGTTTATTTATTGAGAAAAGAGAGTGTTTGGTGGGTAGACAGTGGCGGATTTCATAATCTTCTCGAACTTGTTATTAAACAAATTGTAAAAGATCAAGGAAACCTCTAAGTGACGCGTTGACAGTTCCAAAAATAATTATTGTGTTCCATGATTGGTGATTCAGGTTAAGTTTACCTAAATTACTAGTTGAAACCGATTGTGTTCATACATTCCCTCCTATAAATTCTCCCAACAATAAAATAAATAACTATTTTAAGTTTAATTTAATGTAATAGGTGCATAATTACATAAATATTCTACAAACATATTACCGTAAATATATATAAACTATTATAAATATAATAATATAATGTGTTTGATTTATTTTGGTATAAATATTTATCTATATTTATATTTATATTGTATTATTATATAAATACATTATAGAATATAATAGGGGTGTATGAGAGTAAAACCTCCAATTTTTATTTAA
The DNA here is from genome assembly GCA_025469235.1 of Pemphigus obesinymphae. Classification (NCBI taxonomy): domain Eukaryota; kingdom Metazoa; phylum Arthropoda; class Insecta; order Hemiptera; family Aphididae; genus Pemphigus; species Pemphigus obesinymphae. Next base: position 14,863 of record JAIPRL010003042.1, on the reverse strand, counting down.
ATATTTAAAAATATGAGCACCTCCAAGATTTCTTCTCTAGTTGCGCCAAAGATATTAACTAGTTAATTTTTAAAACTATGTACTTTAGAATCTTGGCAAAGGTTCTAAATATAATTTTCTACCAATGACTTACATTATATCCTTTAGATCGTTTATCGTTTGGAAAGTATTCGTTCATCAAACTCCTCAAAATAACTTCGAATCCAGTCATCCTTCCTGCAGCATTGTTTCTGAGCGGTATTAGTTTGCCGTTCGGACCGATCACTGGAGGTTTATACTTACTGTCACTAAAATCAACAAATCATAATTATATAATGATTAATGTACAGTATTATTTATATATTATGTCTCGAACCATTTTTATTTTTTTATTTTCCGAATACCAAAAGGAAACTCAAATGTATACGAATATAATATACTGTATCAGGTCCAATTATAAATAATAATAATTTTAGTTTAAATATATATGTATTAGTTTTATAAAAAAATACTATATTTTTAATCTATACCAAAGTATAATGAGAAAGTTTGATAATAGTTGTGATGTATAAGTAGTATATATCTATATCTAATGTATATGCATTGAATTTGGAAAAAAGAGTTTTGATGATATTGAAATTTTTTAGGTATTTTCGTATAAAATAATCACAAAAATTATTTAGTGGAGGTAGATTACTTTGATGTCCTCTCTGATGTTTTGCTGTTGAACGAATAACAAAATCCTTCTTCGGTTCGTTGCAATCTAATTACATCCGAACAATTATACTCAGAACCCCGCCAGAAACATTTGTCGAAAACTTCGTCAACTGTAGGCATGAGCTGAAATATTATAAATTAGTATTAATAATTGATAATAATAATTAATATTAATAATATTAATATTAGTTTTAGATTATATTAGAGTTTATGAAAACTACCTGTTGATTTGTATTCTGAATACATATTTCAATAAATATTCAAAATGGAATTCAGAAATAAGTATGTATTTAAATAATTTTCAATTAATGATATATGTATTTTCAGAATATTTATTTGGGTTTTTAAAAAACGTAGAAATATACATATTTGAAATAACAATGATAATTTTAATATTAAATTAAAATATGAAACCTATTATACTATTATTATTATTATTATTATTATTATTAAGTAGGTATCTCATAATTATTTTTAATATTAAAATAAAATAATTATATCAATATTTTATCATATTTTAGTAATAGTGCTTTTTAAACTTTCTACAAGTAGTTTCATATTATTAAAAAATAGTTAAATTTTCATATTAATATTTTGATAGATATATATAGGTACTTAATAACTAATAAGTATACATTATTTGAATAATATTTATATACTTAATGTTTTATATACCTAATCAAAACTGTAATAATGAAAAATATTCAAATACATTATTTAATATATTTATAGGCCTTATATTACTTTTAACATGAGATTGGTGATGTTCTCCAAAGGTAAATAAATCATAGAGTTATATTTAACGAAATCTGATAAATCTTTATAAAACGGATATTGTAACATTCCCAGCACATATAATGAGTTTTCATATTTTTTCCTCAATTCCGGATCATGTTCGTATTTACTAAGAACACAAAAAAAAAAAAAATGTTTAATTATGTTGATGTTTTTGTAATATGTACATTGTACAAAAACAGTATAACATATTATTATCATATTATAAACTTATTGTCTTAATATATTATAAGTATATCTGAAATTTAATCTGAGCAATTTGCAAAATATATAACATTACAAGAAAAAATCAATCAATTTATACTAAAATTACTATACATATGTTATACCGAATATAACATTAATATTTATAATATACAACTGAAACATACATTTTGTTAATATAGAACAATTATTAATAATTAAAAAAAAAATGCAATAAAAATATAGGCTAGAAAATCAAAATCAAAATAATTATTTGAGTTAAGTTTCTATTTAAATTTTAAATTTTACAGTGTATTTATGTATAAAATAATAAATAATTTTATTGCAAAAATGTAAGTATAACCTGAAAATAAAATACTTAATTTAGTTACAAATTGAAAATAGTGCTTCATACTCTAAAATAAATTGCTTGGCCTTTGAGTATAAAATTTTGTTTATGGAACAGAATGTTATTGCCGGAAAGTCGATTTCACTAAGTGGATAACGAGGATCTTCTAAGACGATTTCCGTAGAAGAATGGGAAAAACTTTTCCACGAAGCATACAGGTGTACCAGAATAGTAACGCTAGCAGCTACCAACAACATTACCCACACTAACCTACGAACAAATGGGTAATATTATTTCTTGATATGAAAGACATGTACAAATTTATATATATTTACAAATTTAGAAACAATTGAAAATTAAAATAAACATGGTTATTATACGTATATTACAGAAATGAATTATTGAATTATATATTCGCAGTATTTCCATTAAAACGCAACACTACTTACTTTCAAATTTTTAAAAATAATTTTTAATTTTATTTAAAATTAACCATGAATGACCCTTTGAGTAAATGAAAAAACCTTGGCTTACAATACATATCCGCATTATAAATATTCATATATAATATGAGTATATTGACAAATAAATATTGTCATTAGTTATGTTTTTTCAGTATTCTATTAATTAGTATAATTATAAATTATTAATAATAAAATATTTAAAAACAGTATTGTATTAAAAACATGGGCGTTATATAGCGTGTAGGACTGTAGGACGTGTTTCGTTAAGAGTACACCACACCGATGGTTATATCAGTAGCGATTCTTAATAAACACTGAGGGGAGGGTGGCGGAAAAAAAGGTTTTTTCCTTTTAGTTTCATACATTTCATATACTTTACTTTTAGGTTTCTAATTAATATAAATTTAGACATCTTATATCTCAGTTGTCTTTTGGCCATTATTTTCGATTCCGAGCGTAGCGATAGAGCTAACGGTTTTACAATGATGATTATTTTTATTCTTTATTTTTCTCTGTTAAAAAATTTTTTACCAGAGGAGTGCTTCGATCTTTATAAGTTGACCCTGTATCCGGTACCAAATTGCATCTAGTTGGTACTTCAAATACGTCATTTTTTGATTTTCTCAATAGTTTTTTTAATGCGTAAAGAAAAACTACCAAAAATTGATGAAAAAACGGCAAAAATACGATTTCGTCAAATCGAAAATTTAATTTCTGCGTAATTTCGAAAAGAATGACTTTAAAATCTTGGAATTTACATCAAATATTTAATTTAGTAATATATTCACTTTGATTAAATTATTTTTGCAAGTTTTGGCAAGATTTTGAGGTTTGAAGTCCTAAAAGGAATAATTTTAAGTTTTAAGACCTGTAAATTTTATTCAACGTTAAATATACGTTCTTCTAATTAAATTTAAAAAATTTAAAAAAGGTTTTTTTTATAGTCATTTAAATATTTTCAACAAAATTATCAACTTTGAAGTATTTGAGAGCAAATAGTTGGTAAAATTAGATTTTAAGACCTGAAAAAATTTTATATAATGTTAGTCGTGCATTAATTTAACAAAATTTGAAAAATTGACGGGAAAAAAGTATTTTAGATTTCTGAGTGTAGTGGTTTTACAGTGATATATTTTTTCTTTTTTTCTCTGTTAATAGATTATCTACCAGAAAAATAGCTTTAATCTTTACAGACTTATCTTGTTTCCCGTAGAAAATTGCATCTAGTTGGTACTTTAAAAAGGTCATTTTACGATTTTCTCAATAGTTTTTTAATGCGTAAGGAAAAATTAACAAAAAATTATGAAAAAACGGCAAAAATACGATTTTGTCAAATCGAGGTTTTTCATTTCTTCGGATATCAAAAATCAGTACAGCCTATATGGACTTAAATATATTTTCTACAATTATTTGTTGGTGCTAGTGATCAGACATAACTTTGGAATTTTAATTGTTTATTTTTATTAATTCGTTATAGACTATAGTCATATATATTAAAATATAGCAATCAATAAAGATTTTTTAAAAAAAGGTCAAGGGGGAGGCAATCCACCCCGTAAAACCGTCACTGGGTCATACGTATACAATGCCCAAGAGATGGCGTGTGAGCCGAATCCACGGCGACCCCATTTCATCAAGTATGTTTTTAAATAAATCAAATAATAAACACAAAAAATAATGAAAAAAAATTAATAAAATGATTTTTTTGAAAATTTTTTTATATTTTTTATTAATATGAATTTAAAGTATCGATTATTTGTATTAATTCAATGTATCTATGAACTATATGTAATTGAACATTTGCATATAAATTATAAAGGCCACAAAATACCGCTCTACTGTGAAACGCGAATCGACAGTGGCGACCAAGGTCGATGCGTTCAGGCTTGTCGCGCCGAATTGGATAGAATAATAGTAAAAGAAAAAATTTATCCAAATACAGACAGTGTTGAATTTTTGGTATATCTGAAAAATACAGATGTTATCGAGTGAAAATAATGGTGGACCAAGGATAATTATTTTTAAATAGTAAATATTCAAATATTTGTTTTCGTGATTGGTATAGACAATCGATAAGCTTTTAGCTTTTAATATTCTAATAAACAAATGTATTGATTATATTATAATCATATGTTTTATTTTTTTATGCCTGTAGATACCTGCACCCAATGTCTAGTAAAAGAAGTGCTCTAAATGTTTCATGTGTATAGTATACCTATCCGTTTTGGGGTATTAATTTTAGTGAATTGGGATCAAGTTGGTATAGTTTAGAGAGGTTATTTTTCGACGGTCTCAATAGCTTTTTTAACCTAAAAAATACTGATGTAAAAACGAGAAAAATAAATTTTCTGTTATTCAATAATATGTTTTATGGTTATTTTTCAAAATTTTTAATTTAAGTTTACAACATGTTATTATGTATTTTATAACATTTTCATAATTTATGTACCAATCATAGGTTATTTTATAGGTACCTATTTATAATAAATATACATTTTGAGATTAATATAGATTATTATTATTATTATTATTATTGTTATAGATTTTATCATAAAAGTGATAAATTTAGGATTAAAGACCTGAACATTTAATAGAAAGTATTAACAGTAGCGCCGTCTGACATGTCTAGCTTGTTCAAATGATCCCATGAAATTTAGGAATTGGTGATTTCCAAAAATACTTTTAAGTTCTTACTTACTTTCGTAATTTATGCGAAAGATTTTTTTTTGCTTATTTGATGTTTTGAAAGTGAATTTTTCGAGGATTTATACGAATGACTTTTTTTTCTGAAGTAAAGTTTTAGGAAATTTCTTTTTGGTTTCAGTTGGTATATTATTTTGGATGGTTGAACCGGTTGACAAAATATACTTTGGCGCGAATGAAAGTTAGTGAAATTTAAATGTTTCTAAATAAATAATATTAATAATATATTTATCAATTAAATAATTTTACCATAATATAAAACATGTAGATTTATAACAGTAAAAATAAATTAAAATTATAGTTGAACATCTTTTATATATTTTTTAAAAGAGAACATTTTTTTTGAAACTTTTTTGTTTAACAATATTTCGCAAAATTAATATTATTATTTTAATATTCTAGAAAATATTCTTTTTTTAAAAATTGGTAATAGGTGTTTCTATTCTAAGTATTATTTAGACGCTATATTTTCAGTCTTGCATTAATAGTATAATCTTGCTATATTGCTCATTACATAGATGGAGACGGAAGTATAGGACATCACGTCGTCTTAATGATCTTAAAATAACGTTCAGTTTTTCGAATGTAATCAATTTTGGTTATAGGATATTGTACCAAATTTCTTCAGAAAATAATAATTAATTTAGTAATTTACATTATTGACGTGATGATATTTATATAAAGGTAAAGGAGGAGCCCACATGAATCTACCACTTGATCAGAATATATTTTCTTGATATATTCCATCTCCCTCAAGTAAAATAAATTAGGTAACACATATTATAGTATTATAATTGAATAATAACTAAGAAAAAGGTTAGCCTCCCTGGAAAAATATCTGAACTCAACAAAGGATATAGATAGCAGAAGTTGGTCCATCGTTCCTCAGACAGAATAGTGTGTTATTATTATTTTTAATTTGATAAAATAGATAAATCATTTATCGAGCGAAGCTTCGATGTAATAATATTATTATTATTATTAAAAAAGTGACCATGATAAAATTACCTATTTGTTATTATAGATAAGTCATACACCATATAAAATTTGAATTTTCTTTAGACTGAAAAATACTAAAAATTGATTTACCATAATACAAAATAGGGGAGGCTAATCTAAATACAGCGAAAAAAGTAAAAATGATGAAGAATATCTTTTCGGGGTTTAATGATATTTTTTAAAGGTATCTATAAAATTTTTAAATTTTTAAATTATCTATTGAAAAATAAACTGTTATATACGTATATGTATTTTGAATGTACAAATGAGTTATTATATCAAAATATAATAAACGTTGTCTAATACTAATATTTAAATTCGAATTTTGGTCAATGAATCAAAACATTTCGTTAGAATTGTTATTATATTATATATAAGTACCTATTTTATACTTGTTTTATATTAATACTATATCAAATATGTAATTATATTACAGATGAATCGAACTCAAAATTTAGGTGTCGAACCAAAATTTTGAAATTTAAAGTCGAACATGAACTTAAGCCCAAACTTTGGTAATTTCGGAAATTTTCCCCGAAAATTGAGAAAATTTTTTAAAAGATAAAATTTGAAGATAAAAGAAAAGAAAGTATTTTGTTAAATTTAACCTAAAAATATAGATCGAGTTCGAAAAAATATAAGTTTGAAAAATTTTGAATAGAATTCAAAACAAAATTATAATATTAGGCATTGTTTAGGTGGCTCAAAATTATTTTATTATCTATTATTTTAACTATAAGTTTATTTTTCTAATTGAACTTCGCTAATTTTGAATATACAGTAAATATAGATTAAATTAAGTTTTAATTATAAATCAGTTATTATAACTGGTTCAGTTCAGGGCTAAAATAAGGATGTGGGGTGTTGCACCCCCCCCCCCCCATCACCGGAAAGTAGTCGGCGAAATGAAGTTTAGTTGGAAAAAACAGTTAATAAAATATAATTTGTTGTTGAGTCGACAAAATTGGAAAAAAATTAGATGACCCATTATTTTTCTGCTTATTTACATTTTAAACATGTATTTCCGTCGGTAATAAATCCCTCCTCCCACATAAATATTTCTTAGCGCCAGTCCTGGTTCGTTTCAATATTTTCATTATCTACTATTCGTATTATGTACTATAGGACTATAACGAGTAAACGTCTATCTCTTTGTAATTTTTAAATCCGTTTAAAAACTTTAAAAATTATAAATTTTATGAGTAAGGTAATACTGTTAGATTACACATTTTTATAAAATAACATAAATATGAAAACAAATACAAAAATTGAATAAACAATAAAAATAATAATAATCTGTATAATAGTATATTATGAAGATGCTACTACCTACAGGCTACAATCGAATGTCGTTCCGTATATTGTTGCTTTTATTGACAACATGTTTTGTTTTATTTTGAAGGAATAGGTAGAATATTATTATCGTCACTTCGGATTAAATTTTTTTCTTGGAAATGATAATCGTCGTTTACTGATAAACACGACCGCACGAGATCTTAATCGTCGCATTTGTGCGATGTCAAAACTTATATAGGTGGCAGCACATTACAAATTAAATAATATTACATTATTACCTCAATTTTGTGCAAAGACTAGTTTTACGCGAACATAAAACACCAGGGCTACAATCAAAATAAAATGATCAAATTTTATAACTACATAGAAGAGAGTATAATTTATGACATAGTATTTTTATTTTTTCGATATCTTTTCTCAATTTTGTATTATAAATATAAACTTTTCTAAAAATATCAGGTTCTTGGCCATAATTATCAATTTTCACTAAACTCAATCTCTTATATTCTCTTTACTCGCCAACTTCTTCATAACACTCTTCATTACATTTAACCTCCTCTCTTTTGGTCATCCACTTCCCTTCTTTCCTTCTAGATACAAAATACAGTTTATTATATAAATAATATAAGGATGATTTTTATTCTTTTTAATTAGAGAAATGTCTTATATCAAGTATGATTTACAATGGGAGGCTGTCTATTAATATTTCATATTTACCAGTTAACCATGGCTTATTGCCTATACATCAAACACTAACTAAACAAAATTTAACAACAAAATATAATTAACGTTTAAACAACCAATAGTTTTTCCACAACACCTGTTAAAATTAACGTAAACTCCATTAACGTTATTTTCCAAAATATGTCTGTATGTATGCACTTCGAAAATAGCTGCGGTTATTTTACCATCGTAATCGGATATTTTCAATCATTTAGTAGATACGGTAAATTGATTTATTCTACCTGCTGATCAGTTATAATAACATATTATGTCGAATAAAGATATTAAAAAAAAGTTAATATCTATAATTATTTTTTATAATTTATCACTTATGGTAAGAAAATGAAAATTATTTCATTTCTTTCTAAATATTGTATACGAGTATACGACAGTGCAAAAACTAAAGTTTCATGTAATACGCTAAATATTTTAACGTCTAGTTTATTCGAAAGTTATTTTTAACTGTTTCGCGCGTGTTGTGCAAAAATTTCCTAATTACGATAAACGTAATTAATAAATACCTTCGATAATTTATTAACAATAAATATTAAATAATTTAAAACGTTCAAATGTACAATAACGTTAAACAATTGAGTTTTTTTTAAATTTAAACCCTGTTTAGATTTCTAAAATTATACATCTGAAATATGTTCTTTAAATCGAATTTTGAAACTTCTACTAATTTTTCCTATACAAAATACATATAGTTTATAAACGTCATAATTATTATGATTGATAGAAGATTTACTTGTATATTTTTCATTATTATTATATATAGTATTAGTTTAATTATTATTTTTTTTTAAAGGCGATTTACTTTATTACTATTTTTATTTAAAATGTTAATAAATTTACCTGATATGAACTTATAGTATTTCATAGAATGTTTAAATAAGGTAAAGATCTAAGTAAAGACTAAAGACCGGATTTAATAAATATTGCCACTTTTTTTCGTCTTCAGATAAATCAAATCTGATCAAATATGTGGATCAATGAGACTAATTATAGTCTTCCATATTCATTTTCTATTGCAACTTATTAAAATGTTCTATGTTTTTGCAATTTTTGCAGTTGTATAATTTTCGTGATAAAATATACAAATCAATATATTTTAGCTAATTTTACAATACAAATTTAACTACTATGTAAATGTTCACAAATTATGTTTCGTAAGAGTAGAAAAGTGTAATATAGATACAGATACACGAGTTTCGTGATCATTTTAAGATAACAATGATAATAATTTACTGACGTATTTACGTGCGTTTCTGTCAGATCCTCACAGTGCGACATCTATATTTACAATAATACGTTTTGACCATAAAAAAATAAATAAGTATATATTTAGAAAACAACAAACGTATTCGAATTTAAATAGTAGATAGTTAATAAATATTACAATGAATAAACCTATTGGATTCTTATTTCTAGATACGAAATGAACCACTAGACAGCAATGTACCTAAATTGCCTAACTAAAGCGCCATGTTACTGTTTTTATTATAAATAAAAAAACATTGTTACAATTATATGTATATATTATCATTAGTAACATGCAAAATTTGTATTTAATTGCATATTACACATTTATTTTGTAAATAATTTAAATATTTAATACATTTATTAAAAATGTAAACAAATTATACTTAATGTAAATCGCCGAATATTTAAATAAACCTGTACACATTAAATGTATGGTAATTTTTAATTTGAAATCTGACGTATTCTTAGTGCAATATTGATATATTTTTAGTGAAATTTTGATATATTTTTAATGCAATAAAATCTGGTCTTTAGTAATGAAAAATTTATAATTGTAATTTAACTTTGGAGTTTAAAAGGTATAATATATGATAAAATATATAAATATCAATATGATGGATTATATGAGAGGTTAGGAATAAAATAAGAAAAAAGAATTGTATAGGCTGATTAAGTGGAAAGAAAAATAATCCAGGGACTTCAAAAATGTTTGGTGAATAAAACAAGATGATAGGAGGGTGTTAACGAAGGACAAGGAAAAGATAAAGAGACGGAAAGAATATTTTTAGGGATTAATAAATGAAGAATGCGCGAGAGAGACAATTGATCAAATTGAATTAAATTTGAGTATTGTGGATAAAAAACCGTTTAAAACGATGATTATCCAATTTGTTATTGTAAATGTATAGAAATATGTATGGATATTTTTGGATCATATATCATAATATTTTGGAAAATATTATTATAATATAATATTATTATTAAAATATTAAAACATTTAAAGTACTCAATAATGATAATAGTTGTTTGGTGTTGAGTTACTTGTAGAATTATTTATATGTATAAATAAATACCCAGTTTCTACAAAATAATTTATTTTGTAAATTAATAAATTATTTTTATTTATTTATTAAATAATATTTAATAAATTATTATTTAAATAATTTATTAAATTAAATGATAAAAGTTTTAATATAATACTCGTATTATGAATTGTATTAATAAATTAAAAGTTAGATAAAGTAAAAATGAAATTCGCAACAATTAAATGTAAGTATCCACATATATTTGAATAATTTTTATGAGATTCAAACAAAAGTGTAAAGTTATTGTTACAAACGTTGTATTTCAAAGTTCAATATAAGATAAATAAAAAGGTGACTCCAAGAAATTCCAACAATGTCCAACAAGTCTATTTAAATATTGTTGGATGGTTTTAGTAAGGTTTTAGATATTTTAAAAATATATATAATACTATGTGTGAAATTAGCATTACAAAGTTTAACGTGGAATAAATAAAAAAGGGTGTACAACAAATTCCATCAATGTCCAACAAATCTATACAATTTTTGTATGTTGTTCTTGATCAATGTCGTCGTTTGGGCCACTGGCTTGGCTCTGCAGATAAACGAACAAATTTCCCTTCATAATTTCTCCCCGTATACTCGCGGGTGGATATAGATTTTGTCTGAGGTGATTTTGTCACGCTTTTAGTTTGTACTTTAATAGCCATCATGATGAAATTTTTTATTTATTGTATCATTTGGGTCTAAGCACAACTTTATTGATATTATTGTTAAGCAACAACATTTAACCTGCCTGTTAATATTTATTTTTTGTTTTTTGTTTGTGCTGAGGGTCAAATTTTAAATTATTAATTCGTTGAATTGCTATGATTTATTTGTTTTGTTTATTTGTAGTTATCTATTAGCAATATATTCACACATTATTACCACATTTAGAGTTACCATTTATTACGAGTTACATTTCAACCATGTAATTTATGTACACATAAACATGCTACACGTGTAGTATAGAGCGTACGAAGTAATTCGTTGTCCGGGTAACTAATCTAACATACAGTATAATTCCCGGCTCACACTAGTAATGAATAATTATTCGATTATTTAAATTGATGGAAATATTTTGTGCAACTCTTCATAAGCATGATATTATAGTTTTAGTTTAATAGTATTATCAATTCTTAATATTGTTTCAAGTTTGTCGAATTTCAAATTACTTCTATATAAAAAATAAGCAACTATCTACTAATATCCGGACACTAGTGCTCTGCACGTTCCATAATTTCGCGGACCGGACCGAACCAGTAAAATATTGTGTAAATCGAAAACAGACAGGTTGTGTTGATATAATATAATCATGTTGAACTAAACCAGACAAACTACTGTTTTAAAATATGTTGAGCAGATAGGACCAAACCAAATTATTTAATAGACTGAGTGGACTGATTTAAATTGTAATAAAGATCAGATCAAACCGGACCAAATTTCTATAGGACCAGACAAAAGTGGACGGATATTTTAAAGACTAAAATTGCCAGCTGTGTCAGCTGTAGTTGGTCTATATAATATATTATAAATTAAAGTCCAGTAAACTATAGATAATATATACTGGCAATATAAGTCAATTTATTTAAAGTCAGCAGCCATTTAAAAAAATCAATATTTCGTGTTTGTTCAAATATGTTCTAAACATTCAAATATATATATATATACATATAATATATAATATATAACACTTGTGTTTTAGATATTTTTTAAGAAAATAAGTAATATTCTATCAAAAATAATTTAATATGTACTGATTTTTTATAAAACATAATATATATTTTCAATTGTTTATTAAAAATTATTGATAAAAATATACCAATATACATAAACTAATAATATATTATATATAAGATGTGTGTTGTTTTATAATTTTAAAGAATATATCAAAAACTAGATATTGATATAAAATAAATAACACATAAATTAAATTATGTTTATATCAGACCAATATCGAATATTAGCCAGGAAAAATTATAACTTATAACAATCGCATATGCCTTTTATCCTTCTCTTATTATATAGAACAATACCGAATGTACCCGATTTTTTATTTATTATTATTATTTTTTTTTTGTTTATTAAACTACTGTAACTTTTTTTGCTAATTAATACTTTGCAAAACACCTAAAAGACCGTTTTTTAAATGTTTATTATTTTAACATAGGTATTTGAACGCTAAAATCACTTTAAGAGGCCATTTCGTTTATTCATTATTTACATGTTTTTACTACTGAGAATTATTTGTATAGCGTCCTCTTTTTTAAAAGTTATTCTATGTCAGTTTCATTTTTATTATCACGTGATTACAATAATATTGTTATATAAATATGTAAAAACTTATTCACGGTCTACATGTAGTACCCTCAATAATTTACAGTATTATAATTCACATAATTTGAAGTTAGGTATTTTATTATTTTGAAAGAAAAAAGCGTTCGAAAAGACTTTTTGATAATTCAATTATATAATACATATTATATTATGTTATATAACAAATCAAAAACATTTTTTTAAATCTCTGAGAATGCATGGTAAAATTCATGATTGTTCTTTTTATATCAAATCATATTAATTCTGTGATAATTATGTACCTACTATGAAATGCACATAGAACCAACCATGTTTTTACAAAACAAAAATACAAGTTTGATGTCCTATAAAATACTTTAGATACCTTCTAAATTTTAAAATTGATTATAAAGTATAAGTAGCTATGGCACATGGGCCATTTTTGAGTATTTGAAATGAACAAGAGGGACTAAAGAGAGATACTATTATTTTTATATTTGTATTAGCGATTGTCAATTAATAATTATATTATTTATATTTTATTTTATACTCTCAATTGTGTATAATAATAAGAATGACTGCAGGCGGCTGTATTTTGTATAATAATTAGTTATGTATATTATTCATAGAAATAGCAGATACCAGCACTTCGTTGACGACAAACACTACATGAAGGTACGAACAAAAATATTCATATGAGACCATTTCAATAAAAACGATATAATAATATTGAATTTTATTATTATATAGTTTTATATATTGTACTCGGTAATATTATTATGGTTGGTGAATTATGGGACCCGGTCTACAAATCTAAAATATTTATAAAATTCCATAATGGCTTTTAACGAAATTATACATCAATATATTATATGTGAATAAAATAACATCCTATAACACAATTATTATTTTCTGTAATGAACGTATATTCGTATGATATAGGACTAGACCGGATTGGACTGGACCGGACAGGACTGGACTGGACCCGATTAGATTGTATCGAATTAAAATTGGTCTAGGACATTTCGGCGTTATTGCTATATTTTACTATTTTAGTTAGTAGGTACTTTATATAAATAATTGTTGCATTTTTCCAATAGTTAATGAAATTCTATACCAAAAAATTACCCAAAAATGGTAAAAAAATCCCCGTTTTTCTCAAAATCTATAATTTCACTACATATTTTACGAGATAGAGGCATACAATTCTGATTAATAAACAATAATAATAATAATGGCATCTAAAATTTTAATTCATATCAAATACTTTTAGATTCTGAGCGTAGTGAGGGAGCTATTGGTTTTACAATGATGTTTATTTTATTTAATTATTTATTTTTTTTATTTTTCTGTAAACACTTTTTCTACCAGAAGGAGTGCTCCGATCTTTACAAGCTTACCCGGTTTCCGATAGTAAATTGCATCTAGTTGGTACTAGAGGTCATTTTTCAATTTTCTCAATAGTTTTTTAATGCGTAAGGAAAAACTACGAAAAAATGAGGTAAAAACGGCCAATATACGGTTTCGTCAAATCGGGAATTTTCATTTCTCGTAATTTCGAAAACAATCACTTGAAAATCTTGAAATTTACATCGAATATTTAATTTAGTAATATATTTACGCTGATTAAGTTTTTTTAAAATTTTTTGCAAATTTTGGGCTTTTTATAGACATTTTAGTTTTCGAGGTTTCTAAGTCCTAAAAGGGGTGATTTTCGGTTTTAAGTTCTGAAAATTTTATACAGCGTTAAATATACGTTACTCTAACTAAATTCAAAAAATCTTGAAAATCTGTATTCACAATTTTTTTTTATAGTCATTTTAATTTTTTCGACAAAATTATAAATTTTGAGGTATTTATGTCCAAATAGTTGGTAAAATGAGATTTTAAGATCTGGAAAAATTTTGTATAACGTTTGTCGTGCATTAATTTAACTAAATTTACATAATATTTTGTTCGTTTTCAATATTATATGTCATAAACTGAACATTCAATAAAATATACTGTATAATATTATGTAGTAATAACTGTAC
>JAIPRL010003041.1:0-51333 GCA_025469235.1 Pemphigus obesinymphae | reverse complement strand
AATTTGCTACCGGAAACAGGGTATGAGTGTAAAGATCGGAGCACTCCTTCTGGTAGTAAATTTGTTAACAGAGAAAAAAAAAAAAAAAATAAAAATAAAAATAAACATCATTGTAAAACCACTAGCTCCCTCGCTACGCTCAGAATCTAAAATTTCTTAAGTTATAAATACGAATTTGTCTGCTATTTTTCCTTACTTCTCGAGCAAGATTACTGTATTTTCAACATCTTACTATAAAAATGTTTGCATATATAGATAATGTATAAATAAGATAACTAATCAATATTGTATAGATATAGTAGGTACTTATATATTTACTTGAATTTCAAATTAAAATGTTACCATTTAAATAATGACTTGCTGCAAAATTGTTTACGATTAATTATCAATATATCCGTTTAAATAAAAATATTAGACATAGCACGATCTTGCACAATATTTAAAAAGAGGGGAAGTGTTACAATCAAAACAGTGAATATTCAATTTTCTAAAAACTAAAAATGAAATTTTTTCCTTTCCGATATTTATTATTTGTACCTATAGGTAGGTAAGTTAAATTTATTTTCGCAATCGCGTGTAGACCTGATAAAAGATTTATATAACACGCGTGGGAGAATACAAAGAATCGCAGTGAGGTTATACCTCGCGTTTTCAACGAAGAAAACTGGTCTTCGGTCGTTTTAGGTTAGGTTAGGTCTTTTTATACGGTTTACAGACCTTACCCATTATAAAATCGAGTATCCGGAAGTCGGGCGATGTTAACACGACCATTCGTCGTAGATGTCATCGTGTCTTATCCATATATCCACCGTCCACGCGATCTCTTATATAGATCTCTCTTCTCTCATTCTCGAGACGTGGAAAAAACGATTTTTTTTTTTTTTTTTATATATAAAAAATAAAGATGAACAGACAACGAGCTGTATACTCGCGTGTCTATAATATAATATTCCGTACGGTATGATTAATTACAATGACAATACAACTTAATTATATACGTTGTCGTAAACGTATATATTATATACTATGGTTTATACCGTACATACCTATCTTGTACCGCGCGTGTACACGTAGTGCACGTTCGGATAAGTATGTCCAGTGAATGTGTTTATAGTTTATAGTTTATACAATGCGTTTCTGAAGTCACACAACCCGATAAAAATACTATTTAAGAGCAGCAGAGAAATATGTTTTAAAAACTGAATATTTTATTTTTTTTTTTTATAGTAGTCTTAACATATATAATAGCCTACAACTTATAATTGCCCGAAAAAAAAACAACATATAAACGCAAATATGGTATATTAATACATATACCTATCATTAAAACGTTTTAGAAATTAATTTTCCAAATGTAAATTTTTCATTTTAAAAACATTTGTTTACAATATATAGGTACCTATACTTATAGTATATTTATTTTATTAGGTAGATACTAATAAATACTATTAACAAAACTGTTGTTTAAATATGTTGTGTTAAACACAAACAATAAAATATATCTGAAAAGAAATAAAAAATGTTTTCACTTACGTTTCGTGACTTTAGAAACTTCCTGTATAATATATATATATAGGTACAGCGCATCCGAAAAGGCGTCGAAATACGATAACACAAAAAAAAAAAAACGTTCTTACGACTCATTCGCATAAAAGACGTGTTATCTTACTAACAGATTTTTCTAAGAAGAGAAAAAAGAATTTAACTAAGAGATATTTCACTCCCACATTCATACGATTAACAAGATTACAGTCGGCCGAATAGGTGCAGTGGGTACCAATGTACATAAAATATAAACGAGTACATCATTATAACAGTATTATACTAAAAACGAAAGATACCCACTGATAAAATCAACAATTTAACATATTATGCGTATTTTTATTTTACAGCACAAAACGGGCAAACAATATATTATAATATAATTCATAAAAAATAACTAGATAGATACATATATCTAAACGAATAGATATAATTATAATCGAAAATATATTGAAGGGTCCTCATTAGCGATGCACGTTAAACGATATACGGGGAGAATTAATGAGATATTTCGTCGAAGAAAAAAGGGACGATGAAATAGGAGTCGAGGATCTGGTACAATATGCAAGTACTTAAAAATTGAGTTTTTATTTACATATTGTTAGTCGAAACATTTTCGTTATTCGATTGTAAGCTTTAGTATATAAAAGAATTAATTAAATATTAAAAAAATATTTTGGGTAGGTATATAGCAATCTAATATAATCTGTGACTGAGATAAGAGTCGAATTGAAGGGTCTCGTGCAATAACCAGGTATCTCCATATTTTTAAATTTTCCTAGAGACATATAAAAACGGTTTTATTAATTTCATCGTAATAGAACAGTTGCTACAAGCATTTATTTGAGATTTTTAGATGCATAGTTATTTAATAATGCGGTTTGAAATTTGTTTCTAATTATAATTATTAATTAAAAAATTAATTATAACTATATATATTATATAGTACCTTAATTTAATGCTAAATAGTATAAAGTCATGGAGATACCGGAGTTTTGCCCATAAATATTGTGACGATTTTTGTAATGTAATGTAATAATTTATAAACCATTACGTCAAATTCTAAAACTTAATATTTTGATATACCCTGAAGTCCAAATCATACTCAGATATTAGGGATATTCAGTGTTCATTTTTTTTCACTAGAATTTCAACGAAAACTGTTCTAAGCGTAAGATATTTTGATCTAAATTTATACGTTTTGTGAACTCAAAATCGAAATCGAGTTCTAAATCACTCATTTTCAATAAACCATAAAGTACACTTGTTCGTGTCGAATCATTAAAATAATTTACCTATCGAATGAGTTGGGCTAAAAAAGATTTACCAAGAATGCAGACGTTCAAAATCGATACAAATCGACATCGTTATTATAACTTTAGAAATGCTCTCCTAAACGATTTTAAAATACCGAATTAGAACCTATTTGTTCCACGAGGAACGTGAAAAAAGTAATAGGATTTCAAAATATTTTTTATGAAACACATATTGATATTTTTTTTATCACATGATTGAAAATCTCATAAGTTTTCTGTTTTCAATATCCTTCCATAGTTAGGCATATTCTCATAGTTATATAGGTATTTGAATTTCGTTATACTCGTACATCTTACTATATACACCACTGTTTTCCTCCTCCTCCGCCTAGGTTATTCTCTTATTTTATCATATTTTTTTTCTTCGTATCTTTTAACAATGACAACCGATTAGTTGCCCAGAGCCGATCAAACGGTACACTGCGACGTGTATCTACTATAAAAGGATGTATATCCTATGTTGTTCAAACAATTCCACACTAGTACATCTGAGCAAATATCGCACAATTAACGATAATACGTTACAAGACGATACTTCAATCAATATCATAATTACCTCGATCGATAACCATTACACGTTTTATTCTATAACGACTGTAACGATGATAATCATTTTCTATTTAAAATCGAACTCGAGTGCAAAATGGAAAACTATTTGTAAAAATCTCAGAACGAAAGCTGATTCTAGATCTAATTATTACAAAACAAACTTGTATTCGATCTTATTAGCATTTTTTAAGCTTTAACAAGATTTATAAGTCTATGAATAAAGAAAATATAACAAATTGACCTTTGATAATCCTCTCTTGAGAAATTTCAACGATAGAACCCTTTATTCTATAAACAATAATGACAAGCAAATAAATAATTCTGGTGGGCCTCAAAACAAATGTATCAAAAAAAAAAGTTATCAACTTTTTTTAGAGCCGTCCCTAAAAATTTGGCTCTCAGAACTACGGACCCCCAGGCCCCCTAAATACGTCCTTACAAGGCAATAATATTCTAAACATGCTAAATGTAAATATCGATAAACTACTATTGTTGGAAATTGGAGAAACTGTTGGTCGCAAACAAAAAAGGACATACGGGCTTATGAAAATATTGTAATTATTGTCAATTTGTATTCGATCCGTGTACAATAAGACCCCATATAATGACGAGACCCGTACGTGCTAAACTCAAAACTAAAACTGTAATAAATACCTAATTATTACGAATTTAATTAATGGTTATAAAAATGTATATTTAAATTGCCCGCCTATGCATATGATATAATACTAAGTTAACTATCGTGTGTTCGTGTGTACCTATACATTTTATAATAAAACGCGGGCTCAATGTGAAAAAGTTCCAAATTGTGTTTTTTTCAAAATAAAAATTTTTACATTAAAAAGCCTTACAAAAGAAAAAAGCATTTTTGTGTCCATAAATAAAGTCCCTCCTAAGTGTAATTTTGAATGAGTAACACAGAAGTAAAATATGTAAAACTAATTATATCCAACGACAATGTATAGTAGGTAACGGATTAATAATTTTATTATTTGCATTAGATAGAAGCTGCAAATCACACTAAGGATGTTGTTAATAAATACGTTAGGGTATGAATAGGTTCGATCTTATTTTGCAATCAATTAAAAGGTTATATTTAGCGTTATTTATTTAATTTATACATTCATTAGTAACTTTTATTGGATATTTTTCATGATAACTGTTTTTTCTCAACTGTAAGTAACTAATTAGGTAGTTGTAAAATAAATGTACACTAATAGTCGATATACCGCTTAAACAAGTTAAATCTTATTTAAAATTTAGTATCGATTTTTTGCCTATAGAATAAGTGAAAAAAATTATCTGAACGTTCCAACCCTTGAAAACTTTCTCCTGAACAATTTCGAAAACGCCAAAAAGGTTTTAAAAAAAAAAAAATCCAGCTTTTCGCGCTAAATTCGTGATTGAATTCAAGTATACAACACGAGCCAGAATAGTGTAACGAAATTTTCAGAAAATTTTCTACTACGTTTTCCACGTTTATTATTGATAATTTCACCGAAATCGAAATAAACAACTACCACGCTAAAACAATAATAAATTGACTTGATGTATACTAACCTATTATGTGGAAGGATGCCGAAATTCGGAATAGTGTTGGATAATAGAGATAATATATTAAGTTCGAGGGATTTAACCATACGGACGGACGAATAGGGACTTGAAATTTACTTTAACACTGAGATACTGACAGCTATAATTCACTGTGTAATATATATAATATACTGCGGTCTTAGCTCTTTAAACACTAGTCAAAAATAATGCGAAATTATAGATAAATAAGAATCGTTTTCTATATTGGTTTGGGAAAAGAAAAGATAATAATAATAATAATAATAATAATAATCAAAAAAATCTAGGTCAGCGAGTAAATATATACGATGGCTAATTTGTGTGTTTGTTTATTCTTTGGTTAAACGACGGATGCTGAAGCTTTTAGTGAAAAATGTTAATCCTATATATAAATATAAAAAAACACCTTGAAAACTTTTGAAAACACACCAGTAACGATCTTATAATAATATTATCGCTAATAAAGTTTGATAAACATAACTTCTTCATGAAACTAAATACCACCGATATAAAACTAATTATGTGACTATATAATTGTTCAGGAAATATTATGCGATGATTCGTTTTATATTATAAAGAAGTAAACTCAATTAAAGTTTCGAGAGAATTCTTTAATTGTTTTCACTCGTATGGACGTTGTTTTATCTAGGATTTACGATTGAAAATATAATGTTTTTAACTTAAATTATACGGAATGTTAAACACGCGTGCAATCGAAAAAAATACGGATAAAGTTCTGTTGTTTCTAGCACAAAAAAAACGTCCGATGACCATTCCACAAGTCACGAAAGTACGAAAACACGTTTTTTCGAACGAATTTCGCGATTAAAATCCAAAGTTGTATCTATTACCCATACGAGACGACATTTAACGCTTATTCAATACTTGGTTTCAAATTTTTCCGTATTTGTCGTAGTAAAAAGTTAAAACTGTTAAAACTTAAAACCGATACTACCCTCTCTCTCTCTCTCTCTCTCTCTCTCTCTCTCTCTCTCATTGGGTTGTGGTTTATTCGATAAGTTCGGTAAAAAAAATATCATCGGTTTATTTCATGTTGATTTATCGATTAATAATCTATTATTAACGGGTATTACAAATATATAACCAAAGATTCGGTTATCATGGTCATTATTGTACAGTGGAAGCTGTCGCCAACATTTGTCATAATAAGCGTTATTTGCTGGATAAACGTCAATCGATTTTCTAAAAACAGCTTTGTCCCAGTTATTTTTCTCATCACCGAGCAGTTCCACAGTATATAAAAACAAATGTTTTCTTCGTACGAAATAATAATAATAATAATAATAATAATAATAAAAAAATAATAATAACCACACAATATCAACAAACTTTCCATGTGATCATTCCGGTGTTTTTATTTTTGTCCTTTTTCGTCTTGTAAACACGTTTACATTGGCAAAATTTAATAACCAAAAAAAAGGGTTTTTTTTACAAAAAATACGAAAATCGCTTACTAGTTCAATATTGTTTTTTTACTAGATTAAAATATTTATACAGGATATCCCACAAGGGTTTTCCTCTTAAATAAATAAAAAATGTTATTTAGTAATTCATTTAAAAATAAAATAAAATTAAGATGATGATTTTTAGGATTTTTTTATTTATGGCAAATGTATAGCTATTTCAATTTTCTGTAAATTACATTAATGTCTAACACCCAGTGTTAAATCCAAACATTTCATCTATGATGCGGTAGGCTAACATTTTTTTTTTTTACTCTATTAACTATTTTAAAAATTATCTGTTTCATTATATAAGTACTGGAAATTATCTTGAGAATATATTGTGATTTTTCGATTCCCAAATGTTTTCCAAAGGGAGAAAGGAAAATAAACCTCTTTAAGGTATACCTGAATTTAAAACTGCTAATAAGTATACAATTTATTGTGCAATTTTGACCTATCAACATTGTCAGAATACTTATCATATAAATTGGTTTTAATACAATTTAAATAATACAAATTGATATTGAATTTTTTACTGGACTAATATTTATTTATATCTACTTTAGCAAAATTAATATGTAGTTGTCCATTACACAACTTACTGTTCCAAGAAAAATTAATTTCAAAATCTTAAGTGGATATCAGTGAAACTATTTCTAAATTAACTAATGCTATATATTATGTGCAACATTTTGTTGTATTATGCATTTAATATTCTGAGTGAATCGAGAAATGTATTGGTTTTAAGATGGTATTAAGGTGTTTTTTTTTAATTTTTAATTATTTTTTGTCGGTAACAATTTTTTTTTTTTTATAGAAGGAGTTAAGTAGGAGTTAAGAGGGTTTTTGATTAGAAAATTGGTTCTAATTTGTACTATGAAGAGATAATTTTTTAGTTTTTCTAGTAGTTTCCTTAAGCGTAAAAATAACCTTTTATAACGGAAATATAATATATATATATAATATTGTGGGGGAAATAATAAAATAAGAAATACAATAATTTAATTCTTTTATTATTCATTTAGAAATTCAAAATCAAAATAATAATACACTACCCCGTATGAACGAAGGGACGATATTTCAAATTCTACCACATTTATCTGAGATATTACTTTCGAATTTCTTATTATTACCCATATCAACTTGAAAACCCCTATACGTAGCTGTCTTTTGATATTTTTAATTACATTTAAATAATATGTTCTATGAGTTGTTAAAATATCAATTATTTAGATTTTTTTTAAATAACTATAAATCTTTCATACATAAATATCAATTAGGTTTATCAAAAAATGGTTACATAACTAGAAAATCTGATAATATACCTATCATGTATTGTTTTTTGTTTCGTATTTCAAAAATGTCTGTAAGTTTATAATGATAAGAAATGCCATTGCGAGTTTTATTGAAAATTTGTCGCGCTAACATTCTCTTATTAGTATGAATACTCGATTCTATATTTTTCCTGAAAATCTATAAACAATATTGAATTTTGTCACGTAATAATATACTCGTTTGAGTAGACCGGACATTTAATAAGCCCTATATGGCTGTACGAAATGGCTTTTCTAATAATGTGATGTGTGTGATAAATTTTGAAATATCTTATATATTATATTGGCTAATATATAATATGAAGTTTATAAAATTTTATATGATAAAATTTAACAATGAGACGTTACCCAAATATTTGATCAGGTTAATAAATAATAATGATGAAAAAATCTAAGAAAATCTATAAATAGAATCTAGAAAATAAATATCTAGAAAATCAATTTATATTAATAAATACTCGTATCTTGACTTCGAACACACGAATCCAATATTATTAATCTTTTTAGAAAATTCTAAAATTCCTGATACTTTATCAATTAAAATAATACCATATTAAATATTATTCTTATCTATTATTTATACCTATAACCTTCAAAAGTTTATTTATATTTAAAATACTCTGATAGTGTCAATAAACTTCAACTATAGTTTGTAACTTTGTTTTGCCGGGAAAGCCGGGAAGCACTTCGCAAGTTGGATAAGATAATGAATATAACGGATATATTGAATTTGAAAGCAATGATAAATCATTTCTTTCTAAAACAACAATTCTGAGCGAAACTTCAGTGGATATACTTGAAATTTACTGTAGATTATACTAATAATATATAATAATATGATAATATTATATAATATAATGAACAAAAAAAATTGAAAAACAAGCAAAAAAAAATTTGGAACAGAGAACCCCGCGTATGAAAATATCGTTAGCCACCATTAGACTGCGTACAAATGTTGAGAATTTTAGAAAAATTAACCTACTAAAGGAAAATTGTAAAATCACTTTGATTCATCAATTTCAATTTGATATAACATTTAAACCAAGTCCGATCGCCAAATTCTGACTTCGCCATTATTTTTTTGATCAAAAAAATACACATTTGAAAAAAAAATAAAATGCGAAAAATCAAATTCTCTTGTGAAGTAGAAAAGTTATACCTATTATGAATTAAATGTCTCAAAATTGAAAATTTCTAAAGTAGCTCAAAAATGGGTACAAATTTTCAAAAATGTTTTGCCTTCATAATGTACGTACCTATATATACGTATTTGGTGAAAATTTCAAGTTTATAGATCTATTATTTTCCCGAAATTCGAATACATTTCATACCGAAATGTCAAAAAAATTTAATAGGTATTCAAAAAAAATTGGAATTGTTATTAAAAAACATTGTATGTACTGATTTTAAAAAAAAAAATTTTGTAGCTACATGGCGTACTTTTAATACTGTATTAAATTTTCCGGTCTTTAAAACTAAAATTACGCCTATTATGAATTAAATGTCTTAAATTTGAATATTGTTATTAATAGCCTACAAATGAATAAACATTTTCGTATGTGGTGAAAATTTCATGCCACTAGTATCAATATTTTCGGAGTTATGAAGAATTTGACCACAATAGTTTTTACCGATTCTTTTTTTGACGGTTTTTTCTTACGCGTTTAACGGAAAAATTAAAAATCGAAAAAGGATCTCTTTACAGTACCAATTAGATGCAATTTTCTACCAGAAAATAGTGCTACATATGTAATGATCAGAACACGTCTTATTATAAATTAATTAGGTACAGACATAGGAAAAAAAAATTAAAAATTAAATAAAAATAAGAAACTCATAATCGTAAAACCAATACATTCCTCGCTTTGTTCAGAATCTAAAATATTCAAAATATAAGTGAATAACTCACTATTTCTAACAAATATATTTTTTTGAATATAATATAAATTATAATTTTCATATAGGTATACATTTATTTTCATTAAAAGTAGGAAATTCTAGTTAGCAGCGATCGTATTACAGTTAATATTAGTAAATATACGCTATACTTGCATAGATATAAGTAATTTTTTACTTTTATAGGATTTTTTTCGAATTATTTGAATGGTCAGAGTTTGTAATTAAATTAAGGAATGGAAACATAAAATATAAAGATTCTTTGATCTTTGTAAAAAAAAAAAAATAATAACAAACGAAAAAAAAAACAAAACTGGTAAAGTTATAAAAGTTTGTGAACATTTTCGTATATTTTTTTAATATTAGGTAATTATATATATTCGTATATAATATTAGTTTAATATTAATTGTATGGTTCATTGATAATAAAAACATTATTTGAATAAAAATTTTAAAATTAAAAATATTACTTGCTACAAAATTATATAGTGTATTTCTGCATTATCTTGGTATAAATTTATAATACCCCATTTAAAATTGAAATCATAAAAAAGCAGGCAAATAGGAAAGGGAAACATTTCTCTAGTGGGGGTAGGATATTGCATTCTAAAAAACGATTTTAAGCAGAATTTGGTGTAATATACGTAACATTAACTGTAAAATATAAGAATATATTATTTTAGTAACATATAACAATAGCAACTTTATTTGTCATTTTTCCATTTATGA
This sequence comes from Pemphigus obesinymphae, assembly GCA_025469235.1. NCBI lineage: Eukaryota > Metazoa > Arthropoda > Insecta > Hemiptera > Aphididae > Pemphigus > Pemphigus obesinymphae. The sequence continues at coordinate 40,929 of JAIPRL010003041.1, read as the reverse complement.
AAATTTCTCTTTATAAAATATACTTTTTCTTTACGCTTAAGGAACGAATTTACTATCAAAAAAGCTCTTTACTTTAAAACTCCTACATGACTAGTTCTATTCGATAAGTGGTTTCCAGAAATTATAATCATAAACATCATTAAAATCAATAGATTCTTTATTCTACTCAAAATCTAAAATACACATGTGTTAGAACTACATTTCAAAAACAGTTTCGTTTATTCTTAATTTTGTAATTTAATTTTTAAAACAATTAGTGCATTGATAAAGTACCAAAAAAAAAAGTTGCCAATATCAATTATCTATGATACAAATCATTATTTTTAACAATACATCGATAAAGACGTTGTTCTGAAAATTGGTTTAAAACTTAGTTCCAAGTTATTTTCAACGCCCGACAGAGTTAACGTCTTCTGTGGGTTTTGTTTTTAAATTGGATAACTTTTATCTTATCTTTTTTAATTAATTTTGTCAACACCTAAAGTGGTAAAAAAATATTAATATTCGAAATATTCGTGGTGATAACTTATCAATACGAAAATAGCATTTTAGTCCAATGGCCATTCCCGCCGTTATATTTTATATTGATACATTTTATATAAATATGATACGTGGGATCTAATACTATCATTTCGCAGTCAAAAATCAAAAATAGACAAGACAAATGACAAAAATTTGTATAACTTATACAGTTATACCATCTAATAACTATATGACTATCTATTTTTATACATTTGCAAATGTTTATAAAAATTAAGGTCAATAAGACCATCGTGGTAACAATAAGACTAATTTTAGGAATAATTAGACCAATATATTATGTAAACATCTCAGGATAAAAAATTTTGTGATCTGAAATCATATTGTGACTCATAAGTTGATCAGTTCCATAATATAAAGTCGGAAAATGCTTTCTTACGCAGTAATCTTACAAGTCTTAATGAAAAAGTTCTTGGCTTCCAAACAAACATGTCTTCTTGTTTAACCGATAGCTCTATTTATATGCCTCAGATTCTATAAGAGATTTCTGAACGTTAAAAAGTATCTTACAACGCTGTTGTCATGGATTTGCTAAATCTTCTGCTATCTTACCTTCAAATAGAATTGCTGATGACACTAAACTACTATATGAAACGATCCAGCCATTATCTATAATATTTATGCTACTCAACTCAAAGTTGCGCTTAGGGTTGCTTGGATTAATGACAAAAACTCACGTCTTCTACAAATTACTTTGAAAGATTTGTCATAAACTACAACCCCGGTAAGCGTTATTGAACTGTGGATAATCTTTGATTACTATTGTCCAAGATTTTATTAGAAATGTTATTAGAAAGGCTCTATCCACCGTATATACACCAACCACGAGACCCCGAAAGATTTGAGGTGAACCCGACAAAGGAACGGAGTTCAATCTATTATCTTAAGTCTCTACTATTTCGTTTCTAAAATCCGTTCAACTTGGTTCGATCAATCGTAGAAAATTCTTCTCAATAGACAAAAAACTAACTTGGATTGAGAGTCCGTTTATAAACATACTAATTTAAATATCACTTACTCTCATATCCTATGTTCTCGGACTTTTTCTGCTCTCAATTGTTATTTCAATTTCATAACTAAGCATTCTAGTTCTTCTGTTGGCTTAACTGCTACTCTTAGTGCATTTTAAATGTATTTTACCAAAATGTTAATGGCCTCAGAACTAAACTTATTGAATTTAATACATCTCTCCCTCTTTTATTTCTTATAATATTATTTCTCTTATAGAGACGTAGCTCACTCACAACATTCTTAATTCTGAATTGGGTTTTGATTGCTTTAAAGTCTTAAATAGAAACTCCTCTAATAACCTTTATATCGTAGTAGTGGTGTCCTTATTGCCGTGGGCGATTACTTTTTAGAGCTGTTCACTTGCCCCCTTATACTTCCTGTCTCTTCCTAGGTCTCCTTGATCTTGTTTTCTCTAGTTCCGTTCGTCAGTATTACTGCGTCTCCCCTAGTTAGTCCAGATCCCTATCATCACCCTTTGCTTGTTATAGGAAACTCCTCGCATGGCTAAAGCCCTATATCAGTAACATACAAGAGTTCATTAAAGTTCTTAATTCTCAATACTAAATGTTAATTTAATCTCCCGGTGTTCCTCAGAGTAGTCATTTAAGTTCTTCCCATTTTCATCTTGTTCGTCAATTCCATTAAAAACTGCATCTCTCGTGTTAAACTTCTACTCTTCGCTAACGATATAAAATGATTCTAACCACCTGTTAATTTTAACACGCAGTCTAATTGTCACTTTATTTATCTTATTGTCATCTAAAGTCTAATTATCCCGAAGTATTATTATTTTTATTTTGCCAGTATATATATCTAGCTTGTGTTCATCAAATATAGAACATTATATTTTTATATAAAATAGATACGTGAGTTTGGTTTTAATTTCATACTTTTTAAACACCCTGTATAATTACATACATCTATTATATCTTTATTTATTAACAAAATTATACGTCGAATAATCATGTTGAAAACATCGAATATTAGTATTATCATTTTTTTTTAATTTTATCAATAAAATATGATTTCAGTTGTTAATGTAATAATGTGGTACCATTTCTGTGCATAAAATGATGTTTTTTTGATTAGATTTTTGTGAAAAATGTGTTTACGCACAAAAACATGTGACATCCATTATGGGCTACCATAATAATATAACAGCGAAATTTGACAGGCCGACCATAGTATTCTGCAACAGGTCGTTTATACATGCTCATATATTCCTGTACACCTCAACCGTGTTCACGTGATTACGATGATTACACCTCGAGTGGGATTGTTTCGAACGATAATTGTCTACAATTATCATTCCATTCGAGTTATAGGATTTAGCCGGTTTTTTTTTTTTAGGGAAATTTCTCGGAAATAATATGAGCTTTCGACAAATAATGAATAATAAAATGATAAAAAATAATGATTTATTTTTATTTTTTATCGAGTTTATTTTCGTTAAAGTCGTCTTTATTGATTTGAAACATAAATTGTAAATTATAACAATACCTACAATGGCACTTGTGACGAAAGCACTTGGACCCTTAAGAGGACGCTATACGTCCGATTTTCAAGGAGTTTTGTATAGGCAATTTTAAAAATCACGTTCACGGTGAATAACTACAACTTTTCTCTGTATAATCGCAGAGTCAAAATTTATACATAATATGAAAGATGAAAATATTTACTATGCCGTAGCGTGGAGTTTTTTTTCAATATGTTTTTTTCTTTTTTTGAAAATCTAAAAGTCGTGAAATTTTTAAATTTTTAAATTAAAGAAAAAAAAAACATAAAAACAAATGTTATTTGTAGTAAATATTCTCTTTTTTCCACGTTTTTGTACACATTTTGACTCTGCGATCACTAAGAAGAGAGAAGTTGCAGTTATACGGAGCGTAAACGTATTTTAATACCGCTAAAATTTGGGTGTATATCATTCATATTTAAAACGTCATGAGAAAATATGTAATTATATAAGACGAACATACACACACGAACCGTATTTCGGCAGTCGACGAATCAATAATACTATAATATAACGTCTACATTACCTCATGATGTACGCGTATGTCAAATATTTATATAGCTGTGTGTTAGTGATATTTTATTTATTTTTATGGACGATTTACTTGGTTTTCCCACGATTCTCGCACTGACAACAATACGCGTTCTTACTTGGAACAATGTGTCCGTACACTACTAGCGAAGTAGTTTTTCAACACTGACCGTATAAGTAGTGCCTAATTTACAACGTGCGTATATTATAATATGAAGGCATGACATTAAGAGAAATCGATATTTCGAACACGTAATTCAACAGAGACAAGATTGTACGTTTTAAATTCTAAATATCTTACAGTAATATATAATTCTTATATCGAACAGTAATAATAAAGTTTAACCGGCTTCCACAGTTCGTTTTCACCCAAATTATTATATTCATAATTTATAGGCCTTCGAAACCATATGCCTATATTGACTAATTAATAATTTGTTCCAATAAAAAAAAAAAAAAGTAGGTGCTTATTTAAATTTTAATCTGTCATAATTAATTTACTCGATGATGGATAGCAACAAGACGGTTAATTTAGGAATCACCGTGCTTTATAAAATAACATTTAAAAAATGTGCTTAAAAGTTCATTTCAGTAGATGTTAAATAAACTCATTAGAAGACAGCATAACAAATTTATATAATAAAAAAAAAAGTCTTATTCCTCTATTGTTCCTCTATTGTAATATGACATTTTTTCGACTTTTCGAAGAAACTAAACGTCACGAATATTAAACAAGTAATCGTAAAAAAAAATTTTGAACATGCATATCATTCATTTGTTCGGCTTTAGCAAATGTTTAATTATAATGTACGATGAGAAATCGTGAGATTAACCTGTGATTTTTGACTTGTGTAAATCTTTTATCGTCTTTCGACGGAATTCGACCTGCGTCAAAAATAAAAGTTTGCGGACTTAAGTTTTCGAATTTCCGGCGTCGGTAAAACTACAATATCGCGGGAAATTCGGTTAATAATCGTTTCCGTTAACTTTTCGTCGTAAATACCCAATGCATAAAATGAAACTATTTCAAGTAAACGGTGGCTTCTTAAAATGAAAGCGTGCAAAAATTATAACAAATGCGAATAATTTTGATATTTAAAAAAAAAAACGATTTATTTTATCATAATTGGAAAAGGCTACAACACACACAATAGATACAATAAATTTACTTGTTTTGCAAATTTTTAGAACAACGAAAAAAGTTGTATTTATGTATGGTATACTAAAATAAATTAATATTTTCAATTGTACGAATAGAGCGATAAATATTCTGGAAACTTTAAACTTTTTAAACTTTTTTATTATAATATTTTGTTTGTCAAAGTTAAAGAAATTTTGGATTTATCTGATTATTTCGTCTAAGAAATTTCACTTTATAGTAAGTAGTAGGTACCTACTAATTAATACTATAGACTTTAATATTTCAATAACTTTTTTATACTTAATTTATTAATAATAAACAAACAATAACTTAATGAGTTAAACTAATTGTAAACGTGATAAGATCTTGTTTATTGCACTAAACTAAAAAAAAAATAAGATAAATCCATTTCTGCGATAACTTATCAATCTGTATAATGATTTATTTATAAGAATATTCATATAATAATTATCAAGGAAAATTCATTTGACATTTTAATCCTTCGATTTATGATATGATAATATTATTAACATTTATACTTATATAGCGTTTTTAAGACGAAAATAAACTAACGGATTATCTATCCGCAATCCCGATGGACAAAATTTTTGGGATTCGTTAAAAATCTCCTCTTTAGTCTTGACGGAGACCACTATATAATTATTTTTTACGTGTTTTAAAACAATTATATTTTGGATAAAAACTATTTTGAACCTTTTTACATTTTCCTGCCCTTGGTATGGTTAGGCAGGTATATAGGTCCTGATTATTTTTATGACGATTATCCGCGGATTACTGCATTTTAACCAGGAATACTGCACTCACAAAAAAACATATATATATATAAGTTGAGGGAGGGTGAATATTACTTTTTTTAGATAAATTATATTTGGGAAAACAATATATGTATAGAATAATGAAAGTAAAAAAGAATAATAGAAAACTTTTTACGTTTGATATATAAAATGTATGGTATATATTTTTTTAATGTGAATTTTGGATACGAAAATAGTTTTACATGCATCAAACATATATTTTTTTAATATAAACGGTCCGGAATCGATTTGAAAGTAAGTATACTCTTATGAAAAAATTATAGCAATATTTTACTTTTATATGATGTGTTTATGTGCGAGTGTAGGTAGCTATGTTATTACTCCCATTCGTATTTACCACCAAAAACATTGGTAAAAAGACTACCTTTAGAACCATAAAAATTATTTTCACTGGTCGTGTAATAATGGTGCAATATGTATGATTTCTGACCCACGAACTGCAATTTTTCATTGCCCCTGGTTAAGTGAATTTGATTAAAAATTATATAATAACATGTTTATAATTTGAGTACTTGTGGATTTTTCTAATAATAAATTGAAGACTCAATTCCACAAAAATGTTTATTTTATTTTTGTAAATACGTATTTCAGTAACACAAATACCATCTTCGGTACACAATAACGACTGAAAATAATAACAGTCGTTATTGTGTACTGAAGATGGTAACTATGTTACTGAAATACGTATTTACAAAAATAAACATTTTTGTGGAATTGAGTCTTCAATTTATTATTATATAATAACATTTATATATATATAGTCATCATATATAAACATTTGGTTTGATGTGAAATATTTATACCCATTTGTTAATCATTATGTTACAAATCATTAATATTATAATGCATAAACATGTAAATGTTATTTTAGTCCGAAGTTTACTGTATTGGTATTATTTTGTGATAATAATATTTTTTAGTTGTTATTTGCACTAAACGAATAATATCCCTTGTCGTCCATTAAACAGTATCAAATTTTATTTAAGTATATTTTTTGTTTATATATTGAATTTTTGAATTTTTCGAAGTTAACAAAAACAATCGGTTAACTCTTAACGTAACTTCCTTATTTTTATATTGACTTGAATAAATCGATCAGCCTTGATAATAATATGGATGTTTGACATAATATACGAACACACTATACATATACGTATATAAGGCCAGAGTGCCACGATATGTGTCCGGCCATTACCTCTCTGGATGATTAACATAGGACCAAAATAACGAAATATTTCTTATCTGTATAAACCACACGCATGAAAATCGTTCAATATTTCAAAAAGTCAATATTTCGAATGCTCATTACTTATACGTCATTTCGCTAGATTTCAGAAAAATCAGAAATTACGATATATAACCGTACTATTATTGTACACCACTAGGCTAGTATAGTAGTATGACCGAATAATAAATATTATATATAGGCATATAGCCCGTTTTCCAAGCATACTTAGTTTTAAATCCTTGACGATCGTATTTTTGTCCATTTTAATCCGTCAACAACATATACAGTAGACGTAGATATTATAAATCGCTGATGGCTTAAATTTAGCAGAAAACTAAAATAAAAATATATACCTAAATACTGTCAATGGGCGGAAACCACTGGCTACGTCACTGACATTTTTGATTTATTGCTCTATACCTATAAATAACGGGGTAAAATATCGTTTAGGAATCGAACGTCTCAATAGAGTTTTCCATATTTGAAAATTTTGAAAAAATCATATCAAAACGCGTATGATACGTGTTAGAATTTTTTCGAACATCCTTTCTATTGCAATAACAACAATTATGGGGGAAGACTAGGATGATGTCAATCTATAGTCTTCATACTTGAAATTATAGTGTAAAAATTTAAAAATATAGTCCTGTTAAACTGGGGGACGTCTTGTAAGCTAACAGACTTATTTTACATTAGGGTTGTAGTTGGAACACTCCGTATTTTTTCGTAGTTGTAGAAAATAAGTAAACGATTACTTTCCGATGTCTGATTACTGTTTTGAATATATATATATATATATATATATATATATATATATGTGTGTGTGTGTGTGTGAACTAATTGGCCTCTTTTTTAGATTATGTAGGGAAAATATTTTTTGATTTTTTTACATTTAACAAGTCATAAAATCAAAATTCCTAAAAATAACAAAATATTTTTTTCAAATATATATATTAAGTTGTAAAACGTTAAATATTTCCCCACATAACCTAGTAAAAATGAATACAAAACTTTTGACAAATTTTGAAAATTGGACCAGTGTATATAGAAGTACGCGAAGTATAGGTAATGTTTCTCTTTTAGCAGTTTCCACGGGTATAGAGTAGTTATTGTGATTCAACAGCCTATAATAAAAGCTATAAACAACAGGGATATATGCTGTACAAATCGTAAAATTATACCTATAGTTATCGCCTAATACAGCTGATACATACAGCGTACACACAGTTTATCGGTCAGATTTTTTGTTTTTCGATATTTTCAAATGGAAAAATCACGCTCGTAACATCGGTTCTAAGGGAAAGGATCGGTTCCCATTTTTCTATTTCCTCCTCCTCCCACCCCCCCCCCATCCCAGGAAACTCGAAATACGTTGTCATCCCGTGCACGGTGTATATGTATATATATATAAGAAGTGATAAAGGGAATTCGGTATGGGATTGACGCCTGTATAGGACTGAGGGGGGAATCTACCGGGAAACTATATAATAACTATATATATATATACAGCAGCTGCCGAGTGTGGAAAACGAGAAACGGTGAAAATTCCCCCGGCGACCGATCCCGGCAGTATATTATTATGTTATGTTATATTATTTGGCCGCCTATATAATATGTAATAACTCCGATATTGACCGCGTGCGTTTTCGGAAAAGGGTCGTTCGGAGAAAAACGGAAAAACGCGTAGACCTGTGTAACGGTAATTTTTGCGGCGTGCGGCTCGGGCACGTGGCTGTATACGGTGTCCCTGCCAGGGGATAGACGGGAAAGGGATGAGGACATATGGCGTGTCGATGAGGCGGTGAAGGAAGAAAGGATATGTGGGCCGTGTTAATGGCGAGATGCGGCGCGACAGGGATCGCCGATGGTAATTACGATCGTGAGGGGTTTGTAAAAACAGCACGATCCCATCACGGCCCTACGTGGACGCCGCCTCCGTGGACCGGAGCTTATTAAAAATCCCCGCAGGATTTAATTGGAAATATCGCAATAATATAATACACACGCCGGGCGTGTTTGCCCACCGGACCTATCGAAAACGTTATATATGGACGTATATACACCGTGTGCTTGCGTATACGTGTATATAATTTAATATAATAATACGCGTATATATTGTTTACACCGAGCGTGCGCGGTGCACCGAGTTTGATGGGAAATTTCATATTTTCACCGTTCGTCTACCGGAATAATTTTCCACATAAGTATACCGTATACCTACGCTGCCTATCATCGGTTTATTTTTCAAATAAGAATAATAATACATTCTCCCCGATCGTTTTGGTTTTGCGCGCGTTTAGCTCCAAACTATTGTTGCACATACACGAATGTTTGAACACGTACGTAAACAAAACGGAGTACAGATACCCAATATCCAGAGTATACATGTAGGTATAAACCTACACGCCACCACGTGTAAACTGACCGTATATTATATAGGTTGGTTCTCAAACGATTTATGAGACGGAATGATAATGAAATACGGTAACGTCGCGGGTATACCATAAAATACATGGATGGCCGTCTTGTACATAGACTTGTAAACAAATAGACCGGGACGAACGATAGCCGGAATGCGCGTGTAATCACAGATAATAATAAATATATGGACGGGCTACTCATGCGTTGAATGTGCAAGGGGTTGCGGTCCATTTTAAAGAAGAGACAAGTCACCATTAGAGTGTTTCTCTTTCTCGCATGGGGTATATTTTAAGGTTATGTTAAACTAATTTGTAATGAAATCGTATATGGAATAAACAGTAATTTGATAATGGAAGAAAAAATAAGCCACCCCATATAATTCATATAAAATTACCAATGATAAGATGGCAATGTCCCATCCATATATTTATTATCTATGCGTGTAATGCGATATGAAGCTGACACACGTGCGAGAGAGACACGACACTGACCCGCGGTAATTTCATGGTAGAGAAAATATTTGTGATAGTTTTTCCAAGGAATCATAAATATTTTCGGGAGGCCGCGTTGTTTTAATGTAATCATAATACAATATATAAAAATGAATATTTATTTTCTGCTTTCTAAGCCAGTGATTATCAACTTCTTTTACTCGCGGAACCTTTTTGTAGGAACTTAAAAATTTTGTGGAACCCCCGTTATTTTTTCATAAAATTAATTTTTTGTACACTCAAACGAATGGACAGTCACACACTTCCAGCACAAAAGACACTGTTATTAATATAAAAAAAAACAACATCAAGGACGGTTTTCAAAGTTTTATTTCGTTTATCATTATTAATACTTAGAATTAATGTCTGTTTCTCATTATCTCTAAAATAAATTTAATGTTAAGATTGGAATCTTTCCATAGTTTTCTTCATAACTGTTCTTAAATTTGGAGTTATCCCTGAAAGTTGGATTCAAGTAAGTATATAGTAAGTTATATAACAAATATTTCATCATAAAATAAGGAAACGTTCTATGTTTGAATCATAATTTAAATCAAAAATATTATTAATAAATTTATATTTTCCCAAATTTCTCACGGAACCTTTGAGTTCCGCGGAACACCAGTTGAGAATCACTGTTCTAAACTTTACTATAAAATATAACTTTATATGTAGGTATATAACTACAGCACAGATAAAGACAATAAACTAACAACACTAACATAACAAAACCAACATAGCATTTAACATCCTATTTATTAAATTAATTGATAGGATATATATATATATATATATTACGAAGATATCTCATCTTATCACTGATTATCTCAGGGAGTGTATACTACATTCATAATGTTTTTGGTAATACCACAACTTGTTAATGTTTGCTTCAAGAATTTAGCTCCATTCCTGGTCTATTTGTTTATAAGTCTATGGTTTTGTAATACTAAACTGTGCATAGAGTAACAATTGAAACCGTATCCATTCGCAAAGGAGTCATCATATTATCGCACCTACTCGCTACCAACAGTTATGTTATATAGAATATATATGTGTATTTTATTTTATAAATGTAAATGTGACCCGTGTATACTCTATAGTATCACTTGGTATGATTACGTGTAAGAGACTCCTTTGTGTATAGCGGCATTGCAGCTTCATCGATACCGAGATAACGGCTATCTATAGACATATATTATTTATCTGTGTATTACACAGGGGACAGGGACGAATTACTTTCGTGTTTTATAGAGTAGGTACGGTAGTTAAGATTTGTCGGACTTAGAAGTTTTGGACGCTTACTTGTATGAAATAAAACTAACGACATTTTCTATAGGTACATATTAAGAATGAAAAAATTGCAAATTTAAAAACACTTTCGAACAATTTCAAAATATCATGATATGCTTCTTTCATTCATTATTAACTATCGAGTTTTTAATAAGGACTTGTCATATTGTGCCCGTTGATTTTTAAACAAATAGGTATTATATTGTATGAAATTCGGTTTAAATTGCTTTTTGTCCCGATAGTTTCTGCACCATTTTTTTTCTCTGTCACTATCATAGTACCTAAATAAAACAAAGTTCGTACGAAGTTCGATATTATAGTGATTTATCAAAGAAAAAATCCTGTCATATACAAACGTACGTGTAGATATACACTTTGAAACAATAGCCAAAGTGTAACAATACTCGGGCCAAAAAAAAAAAAAAAAAAATAGGAAAAAGGTTAACACCTATATAGTTATTATATATACCTAGTCGTATAGTTCACATTTTAACAGGAAGTGCACAGAATATGTGAAAAAATAACTTTTTGGCACAAATTATCAGGTAAATTATAGCCGAATTCCATGCTATATAATGTGTATCATGAATTTCGTTCCAAAAATAGTTTACCTTACAGTTTAAAAATAAAACATATTTTCTTTTGTTCAGTTTTGTACAGGTATAATGTTTTGAATACTTATAATACAGTAAAATTGTCAATATTGTTACTTGCAAACTTCGTTTGGGTCAGGTACGACTTTAAAACGTCAAATAAAAATAAAACCATATATATATATATCATTTTATTTCAGTTGATTTTGAAACGTTTACAGTTAATTATTTGTGTCTTGCATAATGGTGGGTATAGGAACTGTTAAAATATCGTACCGAAAAATCGCAATAACTAACGCCAATAATACTATAGAATTATAAATTTTATAGGAGGCTGATCCAAAATCTAACATATTATCTTGTGGCTGTAAAATATCAATTTCCAGTGGTCTTATAATAATATTGTGTCATCAGAAATATTGAAATTTTTGCCATCTAAAGAGCTTTTCTACTATTTTTACGGTTAAGTAAAATCGAATATAATACGTAAAAGTTTCTAAAAAAAAATCTTATTCATATATATATATATATATTCGCGCATATCGTATTACTGAAATTCCAAAAAAAAAAAAAAACGCGTTAACGGGAATTTCGTACGAAAGTTCGGTCGAGTGAGGCGCGTGTCCCGGAAACATAACTCGTTCGAAACAGCAGATGCTAAGTCTTAAAACTCCGTCGTCGTAGTTATTGGCGGCAAGATAATATATGTAGTTGTCGAGCGTAAGTTGGTGGACGCGGAAAGACTATGACATATTATCGGAGAAACGGCCGTCGGCTTTCCACTCGGAAACTGTATACGATATAAATATAAATTTATAGTCAAAATGTCTTTAATTCTTTAATCCGCCCACTAGCATTTTTCCATTATCAGTGTAAGTAGTGGTAGTATCACGTCACAATATATATATTTTTTTTTTTACTTTGGATTAATGGCATGCTTTTTTCGTAATATAAGTTTTCAATTTTGAACGAATTTAACTAAAAGATAATATATAATATACCATCATATTGTAAAAAACGCGATAAAACTAGTATACATTCGACGATTATCGATAAATAATAATTTGTATTTATGTATTAAAATTTCTTATTATATCTTTCGACGAGTAAATTTCATTTGTAAATTATTGTTTATGGGTATACCCATATAAGTAGGTATATTTTAGTCAAAAAAAAAAAAAAAAAAAAAAAAATTGAACACTTCGAGTATTTAATAATATAGATGGACTTTTAAAATATTTTAGAGAGATGTTTTTGAGAAGTAGGTATATTTAGTATATAGGTTCGTATTTTGTTAAGTTTTTGTTTAACTTCTATCTAATCACTAAAAATAAATGTATTTCATAAGCATATAAAATGACCGAAGAAATTAAGGATTTATACTTTGAAAAACAAAATCACTCGGTAGTATATTCCATTATAACATATAGACGAGTTTCCGGAGGTAGCTGTATTTGTTTTCCGGATTTCCAAAATATAATATTTTATACGTATTCACTGTGACCACTCGATCGCCACAAAAATACATAGATATATAATATATATACTTACGAGTAAATAATATATAGTATATACACGTATATAATACACACATACCTATATATATATTCTCGTATTTATATAAAATAAAATATATGATATAAATGCGTGATATAAATCATTAATATATTAATGGGTATATATACTATATATAGGTTCGTATATGCGTCCAAGAAACACATTTTTTTTACAATCCATATATATGTGTCTAATAAGAACAATTTAATAAATAATATATCGTACATAAATACATACATGCATAATGCAAATTACAAATTACCTAAATGGATTAGCGGAAAATTTAAATAATGATTGTTGAACTGAGTTTCACACATTACCATTTTGGCAAAATTGAGTGTATATAAATTTCATTTTTTACAAATTTAACGGACTATTAACAACGTAATTTATAGATACCAACCGACAATATTGTACATTTCATAATTACAGTGTGCGGAAAAAAAATTACGTTTTGACGACAAGTTTCTTGTAATTCGAGGTAATACTGGTTTCGCTATCGATTTTTGTGAAAAATTACAAAAGATAAGTATTATTTTAAAACACCTATCGTCACTTGAAAATTAAAACGGTTGTATCGTCGAGGGTGGGTGTACCTACCCTAACAGCATTTTTGTTCACGGAACATAAATGGGTATTAAATATTTTTATGCCAAGTGAGTTCCAATAAATGATGTAAGTACTGCAGACATCACATGTGAGTCTTTTGGATAAAAACTATTTAATGTTTAATTAAAATAATTTAATTTAATCGAAGGCGTCTTAAGATATCCTTTGAATTGCGTAAATATTATAAATTCAGAATTTCATATGAAGTACATATGATATATAGAACGATGAATTGTTTCAGTAAATCCAAATACCGTCGAAATAGTTAACCATTAATCGGTCAATAATAAAAATGTCCACTTGTTGTAATATAAGACATCATTTAGATGACTCTTATTGAAATATCTCTGGAAACGAATATTTGGAATAATCTAAGATTCATAGGACTTGATGATTTTGCTAAAGATTCGGATCGATTCGGATAATCCAATTAACGTTTTAGAGGGTTTGTTAGGGTATTTGGAGAAATTCTATAATATGATATTTATTCTATAGGTAATATCAGATAGTATAAACATTTCTAGTCATACACTTAGTATTATTTTTTTAATCGATTTCAGAAGTTTATGTTTATTATGGGTTAATTATGAAATAATTAATAAATATGAGACGTTCTACATTTTTCCGATAAAAATTAATGAGTAAAATTTATATAAAAAAAATCCTAAGCCAGTTCCAATATTTTTTTTTTAAATGCAAGTTCATGTAATACTATTTCATCAATAAATATATGGTATATATTATATTATATTAGAGCATTTAAGAAGACGCTCCACCAAGAGTAAAATGTATACAACGTTCCTATAATCTATAGATGTCTAAACAACTGGAACTTTATCTGGTATTCGATATCAATTTTGTTTCAACAAGACAAGTGAAAATTGTATATGATCATTAAAACCTTAACGCTCTCCTGAACGAATCTAGTAAAAAATACAAGATATTTAGTCGGCGATATTACTGCAGCACACTATATTATGCTATAACGTGGCACCTCTTTATGATCGGAAGCTCCGAAATTTAGTGGTGAAAATGAAATGTAAATAGTTGATATTACGAATATAAAAAATATGTTAAAATAAAAAATACAAATAGCGGTAATAAACCGGAGATAGTCAATAAAAACAGGTGGTTATGTTCTGGTCGAAAATCATGTGTGTAATCGACAATCGAATGAACTGAAAAAAATGAACTAAATACCATACATGATCCAATGGTATTTTGATCGAAAATTCTGAATTCAAAAGTAAAATGACTTTCGTACCACTATATTAATTGTATAATATCGTAAATATAGGTACTAGTAATTTAAAAATGTAGTTGTTTTAAATTGATAACATAAAAACAGGGGACATGAGATATCTATAATATCGATATGAATATTAGTATAGGATATTTTTAAATTAAAAAGATAATCTGAAGGCAATTTCACGATTTTTTTTTTTTATTTTATTGATAGGTAACTAAAGAATCACGAGAACAATTTTTTTCAGGCGCTAACTCCACTGCTCCTACGCATGGTTGAAATAATAGCTAAAATACCTTCGCATTGAAATGAATATGCATGTATAAAATATATAATAAATAATACCTACTTATTATATTAACTAATTATTATATTAGGTAATTATATGAACTACTGTTATATTAACTAATTTTTTTTTAAAAAAAAAAGGCATTTTCATATACTTAAATAATTTTATAAACTAAAACCAATAAAAAGAATCGGAATAAGTCGAGTATTATATGGATAGCATTTTATTTTTAGCACATGCTAAAATCTAAAATTTGGCGCCAAAGGGTACCTCCGAATGTCTATAGTCTATAGATATCCATTTAAAATCCAGTAATCCAGTACTATCCTATTTCAATTTCGAATGTTCAACTTTATATAGGTGTATTCAATCACTTTACCGTCGACCATATAATCTTTAATAAAATGACCTGTACTAGAAGAGTCTAGAAAAACAATGAATATACAATAAACAATAATATCAATACAATAACTATGTACAAATGTATATTCAAACCTTGGAATAAATGGTACCTAGTTCAAAATACATAATATATATCGACTTCAAAACTCATAAACGATGATCGTTATAAAATTATAATACTAATATTAATTATAGATCATTTTTTGAAACTATAAAATATAAAATATAAAATGAATCTTAGAGGGAAATTAAAAAAATAAAAATAAATGTAAAACTTAAGGTAATGATTTAAAATGTACCGACAAATAAACACGTGTAGAAAATGTTGGCGCACAAATCCTTATACTCTGAAATTTTGACCCAAAAATTTAAGCAAAAACAGTTTGATCGTTTAGATTTTATTTTATTTTATTTTCGCCGAAATTCAGTAACTTAGTAATATATTTTATTTCGTTTACAAATCCACATAAGATGTTAGGCTCAAAACTATAAGCTCAAAGATCGAACAATAACATTTTTTAAATGATTAATTTTGGAGAGTCGTAGAGGAGATGACGTCGCAGTGGCGTGACCAGTGGGACAGCTAGGAAATCCATAGCCACATCATCCCTCCTATGGACGGTACTTTTGTATTTTAAATATTTTAGAGAAATATATAGACAACTATATATTATTACGAAATGTATATAGATGTATTGATCTTGTAATTCTGGAAAAAAAAACGACGCTATAGCTGCATATAGATATTGTTATCGCATATAAATTTGGTATAATAGGTTAATTCACTCTAACGTTAGATACTTATTGGAAATAATGACAAATGTGTAATGGAAATTTATGAAACGTAAATTTCCTAAATTATCATAGTTGATTAAACGGGAGACGTATCACGTCCTCTTAACCGTGAAGGAATGACCTTATGCTTAAAAAAAATAGGTTTATGACCTTTTTTTGCGCTTTTTTGTTTATAACCTATAAAGTCCCCCCCCCCCCGTTCAGAGTCGTCACTCGAACGCAATGTTTTGGCTTTACCGTATCAAAGACCCGACCGGAACAATACGGACCGACTTTTTTTGTACATATATATGAATAATATACCTGAATAATTATTGAAAATGATTGATTTCGGAACGGATTGTGTTTCGTCTCTCGTCAAACGGGAGATACCGAAAAACGTATGGAAACGAGTGAAATATGTACGAATTCGCACACATCATACCTGTCATATACACTATATGTGTACAATATTACACCATATCTTGCATAATATTACCATACAATGGCATATTTTTCGTTTTCGTTTTTGTTTTTGTTTTTGTTTTTGTTTTTGTTTTTGTTTTTTTTTGTTTTATTCTTCTGTTTGCAGTCCGATCACGATGATCTCGGAATACACGCAAATGGACTACATCGACGGCGCCAAGGTGCCGGTGTGCCTGACCAAGGCCAACACGTTCTGGCCCATAGCGTTCTTCGTGGCCATCATCAGCGTGTTCTTCGTGGTGCCGCTGTTCGTGCTGGTCGTGCTGTACACGGTGATCGCCGTGCACCTGATGGCCGACCCGGGCACCAGTTGCACGGACAGCGCGTGCAACCAGCGCGCCCGCCGGCAGGTGGTGCTCATGCTGGCCACCGTCGTCCTGTCGTTTTTCGTCTGCCTGCTGCCGTTCCGGGTGTTCACCATGTGGATCATACTGGTGCCCGAACACACGTTCCTGGACCTCGGGCCCCACCACTACTACGTCATACTGTACGCGTCCCGGGTCATGGTGTACCTGAACTCGGCCGTCAATCCCATACTGTACAACCTGATGTCGTCCAAATTCCGGCGCGGCTTCTGCAAGCTCTGCCGGTCCCGGTGCGGCGGCTGCGCCGGCGGCGCCGACGACGACGGTTACGACGGCCCGGGCGCGGGACGGCGGCGGCGCCGGCGCCGGGGACGCCGTCGCGACGTGTTCCGTCTCCGGCCCACGGGCACGCTGACCACCACGCTGTCCCGGTCGTGCAGCGGCCCGCCGCCGACCGCCACGACGGCCACCATCACCGACGGCACCGTCAACATTGACGGCAGCTGCACCGCCGGCAACGGTTCGGCGCACCGGCACGCCACCGCCGCCGCGTCCGTCGTCACGACGCTGCTCGGCGGCCGCCACCGCGTCAAAACGCGCCTGATGGACGACGACGACGACGACGATCACCTGAAGGAGAGTTTCGTGTGACGGCGACGGTGACCATTTCTCGGGATACGTTGTTCCAGAATTTTTTTTTTTTTTTTTAATTTTAAATCTATTTTTTTTTTCTAAATACACCAAATACTTACGTTTAAATTTTTTTTTTTTTTACAAATTTCATTAAATATATTCTATTATTGCGTATAAGTATAATATGCATATTCGTTTGAATTCGAAAAATATATCGCGACGATCGATCACTACAAATGATAATAATTCTATAGATCAAAATCCAATAGGTAGGTTTTGCATTCAGTTTAAGATGCATAGGACAGCCGGCAACAGTGTCGACTATTTTTGAAAATGAAATCGTACAACCGTATTGGATGGAAAAAAATTTTTTTGAATATAATATAATGAAAAATAATTAAGAATAAAAATGTTGAGATCATTCAAATTATATTATAGAATATTATAAGTTGAATAATTATTAATGGATTAATTAAAAATATTAAGTTGTAGAACATACAACTTTAGGAAAGCTCATAACTCAGGATATGTATATAAAAAGAAGCGACATGAAAAACATTATACAGTGATTTTATTGTGTTCAACCATCAGCATCTCCTAAATATTATGTTATTTTATCATAATTAATAATTATTAAAAAAACATTATAGCTATATTGAATTATATTTAAAAAATATTTGATGTTCAAAACGAATTTTCATTCCATTTATTTAATATGGTCCAAGAATTTTGAATCCCGATGTTTGATTTTATATATTTTTCAAAGGAATTTTTTTCCTATTAAGTAGGTATTACATATTTGTATTTTCTGAAAAAATTATTTTCAAGATATTTCAAGTTTAAAAATATTAGGACTCTAACGTATTCTATTCGCATTATCATTATGGGTTCAATGTCAATACGATAATAATACGAACCTATAGAAGTGCTCTCCTGATTAATTTTATAATATATTATACCATGTTGTAACTTCGAGCTGAATTTAAATTTGAATACAAAAAATCATAGTTAATTTTTCAGAATCCAAATGATACAATTCAGTATTTTAAAACTGTCCAGCAGACCAAATTCTAAAAATTATAAGGGTCTAGAACATTTGGATCATTTCGTGCAGCAATACAAATCAGTCCGTTAAAAACGTTTACGAAAAAAAGTTTACAACCTTTTGCGGTGAGTTTTGCAGGTTGTTCTGAACCCACGAAATATGGCCGATATAATTTTCGTATCGGACTCCATAGTCCGTTACTGTTATAAATATTAGCGTCTTCACATCTATGCTATCATGCTATCATACGGAATACACTAAATAACAGTCCTCGTTCTATTCCAAATATTCATGTAGTTAAATTTCATTTCTTCCAGACTTGGCCGAGAATGTGTCTACATTCAATCATAACCTCAATTTTGATCGATAACTTCCGTCCTTTCCGTCGTCGATATTATCCGTAGAAACGTTTTACATTCTTGTTCGCGCCTTTTCGTTCATACGAAATAAATGTTTGAAATTTTAGCCGCAGAGTTCAACGGACTGCTGCTGCACACGCGTATAATATATAAATATAAATATAAAATATTATTGTGAAACTTAAAAACGCCTTCGTACACAATAACAAACCGTTTTCCCGTGGAATATTATCGTTTACACACATTTATAATAATATGTAATATCGTTTACGGTGCGTATAAAAGTTTTCGAGACCGTTTTTATGCGAATATCGTATTCGATTGCATTCCACTCGAAAGTTTTACTGGCGATAACGCAGAAAACGCTCGTTTATACTGTACGGATAGTGTCTGATAAAACGCCTTTTACTTGAAATATTATATATATATATATATATGTATACGTGTATATAACAATCTATTAGACCGATTTTCTCGCGTTTTATTAAAATGGCTCACGTTTAACGAATTTTGAGAGGAGGGTAAGTATGCTACGCTTATTGTACATTCATTGGAATTGAAATTTTTTTTTTTTAACTCAACACGAGTATCACTGTCGCCCATAAATCATAATTTATATAATAAATATATACTCGCGACTGTGTATGACCATCGGATGTAGAAAAACAAAACCTTTGTCCAAAATAAAATGGATATTGTGTACTCTCTTCCAAGAGCGCCTTCTCCTTTTTCGGAGAATTTTTTCCGAAAGTATTTTATTTCACCATGCATTTTTGATTTATCGTTATACGTACTCGTACCGACTAATTCAATATTTCCGCGTATATTTTGGATACTGTGGCGGCCATGTTCGAAACTTTTTCGTCACTTGACCTTATCATGCCCCCCCCCCACACACACACACACACACGTATCATATATATTCGTATACTCTGTAAAGGATTTCGTCTAGGTAATGGCAGGACATTGACTAGCTGTTGAGAATTTCATTTTTCGTCGACTTCCCACTTGACAAGTCAATTTTAATTATAAATAACTTATCGACTTAATTGCAAGTTACTTATAAACTCAATTAAACTGGTTAATTGCTGTTTAATCACTGCAGTTATCCAAAACTTGTTTCTTTTGTAGACATTTAAATTATTTTAATTTTTCTTCGATAAAAATAATAATAATAATATATATATATATACGTATATGTAATTATAACTTTCAATGCTAATCTCAAAAGAAAACACAGAAAATTATACGACATATTACGAACCAATTGCATTTTAATGTTTCAGGAAACGAAAGTAATTAATTAACTTTTAACATAATAAAATTATGATTTTAACATTTGACTGAAGAGTTTAAAATAACGTAAGCATTAAAAAGAAACTTTTAATTTAATTCCATTAATTAGGTATTTAAAATAATAAATTTAACGCTAACTAGTTGATTTGTCTTATCAATACTTGCCCAGCCTCTTGCAGCATATAGGTACACCTGCATTATAAAATTATAAGGATTGACAAATTATATGATAAAATAAACGACATAGCATTAAAATGTGATTAATTAATGACTAATCGTTTTAAGTTTAAATGTTAAAACGTTTAAAACCATTTATTTTGTACTGAATCCAGTTCATTTTTGTTAATCTGTAATTTACATGGAATGATTAATTTTTTCATGCATAGTGACACAATTAGTGTTAAAATAATTTGAATAAATATATTTATACATATACTTGTATAAAACCTTCAGATTTGAGAAAAAATAATAACCATTTAAACCTATAACCTTTAAATAATATATCTGTATTACTTGTTTCGTCTAAATATAGGTACAATAATTCATTCTACTCGGTTTAAAATATTTTTTTCTCTAAAAACTCCATACAAAACGTTTAAAACAACGATATAAAGTATTAATTCGATATAATGAGTAAACTAATAACTATTTCATATTTTAAATTTGAATATAAATATAATAAAATATTAATCCTAAGTTCAAATATTTATTTTTAAATTTGTATTGATATAAACTTTTAATAATAATAACTAATCCGTAGACATTTTAACTATACTTACATACATGTAATTTTCTAAGCTTACAGTAGACATAATACGAGTATATAGAAGTAGCTATAGTCAAATTCAAAATCTACTAATAATTTAACATTTAACTTAATAATTAGTTGATTCCTACCATTGATATATAATTATAATGTGTTCACATAATAGTATGATCGTCGATCGATATAAATCACTTTTAAAACTTTTTTTTTTTCACTTCACTCACTGCTCATTGTACATGTTTTACAAGCATATTAGTTATTCCTTGAGATTCTTAACGTAATGCCATTTATATGAGTGCTACTACCACAGTATTATTATACTCTTTTATACTTTTAGTAGCAATAAATTATTTAAAAAACCACACACAACTACAAAATTATATATATATGTATAAAACATTCATATTATACACAGACTGTGCTTATTTCTGGTATGTTTATACCGTAATTATGTTTAAATATGTTAAGCTCGTCCGAAGAATTACAGCTGCACAAGTATTATATTTCGAGTATAATATAATATTATTGTAATTCTGTTTTTTTTTCCTCCACAATAATAATTGTCTAATGTCTTTATCCGTTCGGGACGTTTGTAATATAAACTCTTTGCACGCCACCAAAGCATTATCTTTCGCTTATATATATATATATATATCACATGAGACGTACTAACTTGCGTTATTAAATTTTTGTCCATTTCAGTGACAGCTCCAGAGGGTAGAGGGACCCTATAGTGGCAACGCCTCCATATAACACCTAATATTATCATTATGAACGTGTATAAAAATAGTGTATTAATTGTAAAAATATATTTTTTTAGTAGTCACGCACCCCCCTCAATAAATTTCTTAAACTAGTCGCAATTCGGGTCAATATTTTTGGATTACCTACTTGATTTTTCCAATCAAAATTTGACATTCATATGGCAATAAAATATAATTTAACCGCTCGTACGTATTATAAAACGACAACTATTAAGACTAATATTAGATAAACACAAGCTAAACGCATCAATCATTCTCCCCTTATATTTTATATCGTTTATTTATTTCACTAAAATGATCATTCACACGTAACCCAACTTTTATATAATATATAGGTATCGATACATCGACTTGTAAAAGTTTGAGCAAACTCGGAAACTTTTCTCTTATCATCAAGTCTAGTTTTTTTTTTTTTTTGCTTATCTCGGTAATGTCTGAATCCAAGGATAATTTTTGACAGACATTTTATTTCCGGTCGAAATTGAGCAGCAGAGCTGATAAAAAATATCGAGGTATCCCCAAGCACTCCCCTTCCTTCCAATCGAGAGTTACCTATATATATATATATAATCATATTTTCGATCTCGTGTATAAAATCATACGGAATAAATAATTCGAAAAACGTCATCACGTTCGTCTAAGTATAGACTACAGCCTAAACACGTACACGATCTTTATGCGGTTTTTTATTCTCTCGAACAGTTCGCTGCTGCAACTCGACTCGTCATAACGTGTACGAGTAACAGTTTACGTGTAAACGGTATATAGTCTGCACAGATGTCGAATAGCGGTCGAATTGTCTTCGAATTTATAGTTGTTTCCTCTTAAAATCAAAAAAACGTCCATCTGAATACATATATATATATATAATATTATACCTATGGTTTTAAGTATTTTAATCTACCCATCATGTCATGGGCATTTTTTTGCTCTAGTTGTCCTCCTTCGCTGTTTTTGCGCGAACGTTATAAATTCAAACCCACTCCTCGTTCCGGGCGTGTACATTATTATAATCACTTACGACAACGTGAATACCGATTTAAACGGTCGAAATATCAATCACGTCCGTTTTTTGTTATTAATTAATTTTACACGCTATAATAATTACGTACAAAA
Organism: Pemphigus obesinymphae; assembly: GCA_025469235.1. Taxonomy (NCBI): domain Eukaryota; kingdom Metazoa; phylum Arthropoda; class Insecta; order Hemiptera; family Aphididae; genus Pemphigus; species Pemphigus obesinymphae. The sequence goes on along the minus strand of JAIPRL010003041.1, from coordinate 17,684 downwards.
TGTAAATATTTAAAACGGCGGCGATCGTTTACATTTTGAACTCGTTTTTCTCTACTGGGCAAATAACCCCTACGATAACGTACGTATGTGCGCATTTTCAAAATCACCCCTTTCCCTCCCCCCCCCCAAATATGACGTACTTACGTGTTTCAATACGTGATTTACATTATTATTTTTTGCGGTGATCGATACGATGATATATTGTTTTATAGCGTATAGACGCATTCTCCGGATCCACATTTATACACCCCCGCAGTCAGACCCGACCATAATTTGCAAAACATTATGCACACGATCCATATATTAGGCCTATATACTTAACATTCCTATATAGTATTATTAATGTAATATAGATTATATTATACACGTATACCACGGACTCGCCGATTGGCCGTCCATCGATAAATCACTGAAATTATACTCGTACACCTCTATCTAATATATACATTAAAGTCTAACGGTTAATCCGCGATTGTTTTAAATGTTCATTTCACGTTTTATAATCTATTAAGCGCGTATAACGCATATCGATACAATAATTGTACACCAAGCACCTATAGTGTTATTATGATATTTAACGGTACCCATATATAGTGTGTGTTGATGACTTGAAAATTTTTTCAAAATATTGTGCTATTCAATTAACTCAAATGACCCAAAGACTAGAGAGTATAATAATCTATACCCAAAGGTCCCGATGATTTAACGAAAATTGCACGCTGAAAGAAAAATCCTGATAATATTTATAAAAACAGTGGTGGATTTGAGAAGGGACGCATGGGGACTACGGAGCTACTCTTCATATTTTCGTGTTTAACAGCGTACCCTTTAATTTATTGATCAGGGAACGCAGGGAACGCGCAGTGTCTGTTTTAATTTTTATTTAACATTTGTTAAAATTGTAAATTTTTTTGGAAAAATCGTGAAATTACGAAAACTAATGTTTTGTTCTTATCGCATAATAAGTTTTAGATAAAAAACATGATATAAAATGTTGAATAGTTGATTTTATTTAATCATATAGGTAATAAATAATCTTCATTATCCGTGAAGGGCTAAGGCCTAAAAGGATGGCGAAATCAATGCGACACCGATAAACTTCATTTCGGTCTATATTTACAACTTCCTCGATTATTCATTTAAAAGAAAAGGTGTTAAATATTTTAAAAGAGGAATACTTAAACTATATGCTATCTTGAAAATATGTAACCCAACAATGATATAAAAAATTTTGAATTTTTCTATTCTATTCATGTTATATATAATAATCTAAAATGTTTTTAAAAATGTCCCTTGGTTAAGAAACTTTGGATAGGGGGTGTGTGGGACGAAGTCCTCCACGGCTTAATTTTTCTTTAATATGTCCCGGAACGCTAATTTTTTAACTAAGCTCACAGTTCCATCCTTATTTTTTTTTCCAATTCAACCACCGTATAAAAATGTATGTTAGCTTAACAATAGTATTATACCTAACTTGTTGCTATGCAGCTAATATGATTTTTGTTAAGCCAACATAAATACAGCCAATATAAAATACTGTTAATTTGATCATTTAGTATTTGAAAACGGTATTATATTGATAAATATGCATGTCGATTTGACAATGATTCTTAATGTTATTTTGCTAACATCGTTTTTATCAAATCAACAATATTTTATTGTCATTATAATAGTTTGATATTTAAGATTGTTGATAAATTAATTTTTATTACCACAGTTCAATTGTTAAATTTAAAATGAATTTAATATTATTATCAATTTAACAAATATATATTGGTTTTGATGATAAAATATTATCATGGATTTTTCTTTCAGTAATGACGTGTAATCGTTTAAGAGGACGAGATACCCGTAGGCCGTATTTGCCGTCTCTGTCTAATCAATTATTTTTATTTTTAATATTACAGTAAATTTACTAGATGAGAAATTTTAAAGATGAATATATTTATTTAAATTAATGGTGTTCAAAACAGTTATATCTCTTTAAAAATTGAAATTTCAAAAAAAAAAAAAAAATAGTGCTTTGTCATAGATAATGATCTCGTCTATAAATTTAATAATAGATCAATTTACTCTATATATTAAAAATAACAAAATTATGATAAAAATACTGAACGTAAATTTTGTACCTATATTATCAGTTAGTTAGAACTAGTGTTATGTATAGTTAGACGTTGACAGCAAATACGGGTGTCACGGTTATTGTCAACATTTTTTATAAAAACCTAATGTTCACGCACTTTTTTTTTCATTTTATTCGTACGTGGTAATATAATATTTTTACAAAATGCCAATTTTAACGTGAAAAAAATGCATTTAAAGTTAAAAATGTCCGAAAAAAATTCAAAATATAAATTAGATATTCTTGATTTCTGAACTATGATACGAATTTGTAACTGGCAGATTACCTTTTATATAAGATATTTTCTAGAAAAAAAATTCAAAAGTCATCAACAACCTATGGAAATAATACTATATACATATAGATAGATATCTATACTTATTATATTTTAATGTGCGTAAAATACGCTTGCACGATTGCCAACATATTATATGTCACGAAATTATTATATAAAAACGATTTTTTATTATTTGTGTTTGTTTTTATTTTTTTTTTTTTTTACGGTTATTTCGATAAATCGGAAATCGCACGATTAACGCGACTACTAGTCATTATAAGTGTGTTTTCTATTATTAATTTATAACATTAATTATTGTAATATGTATTTTATAATAAATATATTTATTGTGTATATTATATATACCTACCACCCACCGTGTACCCCGAAAAATAGTATATTTATATGTATTTTACCAAATTACGCACTTTATATACTTTATAAAAATATGCTGAAAATATTTCATTATTATTTATTTTAGATTTATTTGAAAAATGACATATTTCACCCAGTGCACAGCATATATAATGTATAATATATTGTTATATTTTTTAAAATTGTTTTAAAAATTCAGTATTATTCCGTCATGTAATGTTCACATTGTTTTATGCTGTCATATTATGTCGTTATTATATATTATATACCTATATAAACTATATTATATATTATGCAATATGCGTACCAAAAAATATATTTACCGCATTTAAGGTCAAAAATCAAAACTATTACATTATACAAGCTGTACTTGAAAATATTCGTTTTATTTTTTTTTTTTTTTAGGAATCCTGCTACATAATTTCCTTATTGAATAATGATTTTATAAAATTGTATAAGAATTCATTATATTAAATACGTGAGTTAGATTCTTTATGCCCCCTCCCCCGCCAAAAAAAAAAAAAAAAAAAATTAAAGAGAGCCCTACAATATACGAAAACTTTTAAATGGCTTTTTTAAAACTATAACCCGATTACATCATGAACCGTGTCCGAATTTTTTGAATACATTAATTTTTAATCGAGATCGACATATTTGTAATTTTTCCCCGCATATTTTTTTCTCAACAGTTTTAAGCTTTAATATCGATATTTACAAAAATAACATATAAACTAAAAAGTCCGAGTATCCGTAATAAACATATTTATTATTATTTTTTTTTTTTTGATACAGGATGCTGGATCCTAAAAAATATTATTATAGGCATATAATATTATAAGCATATGTACAGAGTCACACAGATCCAAATCTCCAATTTCTTAATTAATATGTACTCGTATAATTATTGCTACATGATGAAAGTATAATACTTGTGTAGATTAACAGTTAATATAAGTAAAACTCTATCTTATGTTTCATTTGTCACCTATTTTGTTAATATGCCTACTCATATATAAATATATAATAGTTATATTAGTATATTAGTTATAACTACCCATTCCTCAATTATTGTCTATTGAAAGACTCACGCAATGTGCGATTGGTAAAAAGAAGTGTTGTGGAAGAAAAATTCCGTATTTTTGCATAATCCGTGCATGTTCTAATATTGTTATCATTGCGTTTTAAACAAAAACGTGATAACAAGAGTAGACATCGTGGAACGAGTGAGTCAAAAATGAATTATTTCTCCTATAATACTCTATTTTTGCTTATCAATAAATTGTCTCTCACGGTTTTTTTACATAAATCGCCATCTATTTAGTCAATGGGTCTAACCATTTAGTACCGATTATATAATATTATACTAATAAAGTCGAAGAAGTCAGATATTTGAAACAATAGTTAATGTAATTATTTTAGTTTTATTGGCCGTTCTAAAAACTTGGAAAAATTAACTTGGATCATTCTGCCCCTTATAAATGGATACGGCAATACGGCTATATGATCGAGAAAAACTACTTTATGATCCTAGTACGAACCTATCCCATCTGGTGGTCTATATACCGGACTAAAAACGGTCCGGTGACCAGCACATAAAATAGAGACATAATATATGGGAGAGTGGGGTAGATCGAAACAAGGGCACGATATAAAAAATCCCGTGTAAATTATGATAATTTTTAAATCACTCGGTTAACTTTTGGGTGGAAAAAATGCAATATTTACTTTAAATATTTTTAACGTAGGTATATAATATTATCGGCGTTTTTGATCTGTGATATTTTTTCTGGCCTACTTAAATTGCAATTTGTTAATTATCCTTGTACTTCACTAAAAATTATATATAATATAATTACAGGTTTTACAGCATTTAATCTTTATAGCTTTATATATTAGAGTTTTTTTTTGTTACATTTTGATTTTTCTATTTCAAAAGGATATATATATAAAGCGTGATAATAAAGAGTTCAAAGAGACAACATAATAAGAACTGAATTTGAAAGAAATTAAAATCGCATAATCACGTTTTTATATTGTTTTTTTTTCGTTTATTAATATAATGATGAAAAGCTAATAAAAAGTATACACTATGTTGAATTTATAAAAGCTTGTATATTAAGACTGAATCACTGAGTTTTTATAATGAAATCGTATAGATTCGAAAAATAAAATGAAATTTGCAACCAAAAGCTATATGTAGGGCTGTCTCGCGGGGGGAGGGTATCTCACCCTACCCCCAACAACTTAGGAAAGCAGTCAGCAAAATTAAGTTTAGGCGGCAAAAATGGAATTTTTTCTTTCTTTATCCACATTTTGAATGAAGTATTTTTCGGAATTTTAAGTCGACAAACTACAAATTATTAGGATTTTAGTCGGCAAAATGGAAAAAAATAACTTTTTTTTTTTTTATTTGCTTATTTTATGTTTTAAAGAGAAGTGTTATATTATTTTTTCACATTTGCACCCCTCCCTCCAAAAAATAAATAAATAAATCGTTTTTTTGGAAAGGCCCTGGTTATATATGTACCACCAGTTATATATATATATATTTGTAAATTCGTGTTCTATTTCTTTTATTTACTGTTTCAAGTCAAAATATCAATACTTGCGCGCCCCACTCTCCTCTAGAAGATAATATAAACGGTAGATATATTTATATAATATACATTAATATCTATATAATGTCCTATATACGAAAATTGATTAATTTATAAGCGAAAAAATATATATTACTGTACTTGCACGCATAATATGAGTCACACAATAACGAATTACCGACAAAATATCGCCACTAAAATATCGCAGAGCCAAAATATCGCGAAACCAAAATATCGTTAAACTAAAATATCACTAGTACCTTCCTATATAGCACCACTCTAATATTATAATATAACAATATACGTTATGTGTTAGCATATTAGAATATAATTAAAATAATACAGTTATATATTATATAATCATGTTCGAATATAATTATTATTTAATAGTTACTATAATATAACAAACATAACATAATAATTATAATAACGACAAATAAGACGATAATGTTATTTATAAATAATTGATATATGTTACTAAATATATTTTTTCATACGCTATTTTATTAATTTTATTGGCGATATTTTGGTTTCACGATATTTTAGTTTCGCGATATTTTGGCTCCGCGATATTTTAAAAGGCGATATTTTTGTTACGCGATATTTTAGTGGCGATATTTTTGTTACGCGATATTTTACCGGCGATATTTTGTCGGCATAACCAAAATAACGGCTCGCGAATAAATTATATATAGTCGAGTATTGTTTATATATATATTATATACAAAGGACGATTTTCGTTCTTTTAAGGTGTTCTAATTAGCATTTTGAAAATTATGCACGTGTCCAGTAGAATTGTACACAGTGTATTACATAAATTATATTTCATACGACAAAGCGGATGATATGTTAATAATATTATTATACACCGATACGTATAATATTATACTTTATATAGAGTATACTATTATATTATCATATAGCTCAACATCGAAGAATCTATAATGGCGACGGAGGATGATAAAAAAAAAAAAAAAAAAAAAAAAGAAATTAAAACGGTAGTATTTGATTTTTTTAATTTTTTTTTTTTTTATTCATTTATATATACTATTAGCACTTGGGCTTTTTGCCGAAAAATAAATACTAGCTGCTTTGGCTAGATTACGTACCACTTGGTTCTGCCGCGCTTTCACGATATATTGTCTATTTTTATATATTACATTACATAATATATAGGCTTTCTAGGCTTATTTTTCGTATACATAAATCTGTTATCATTATTGGCCTACGTGAATGTTGTATACGTTACGCGAAACTAATATTACTATATATTATATGCATTTTGACGGATAACGTTGAATCGGGTCCCGAAAGCCACTCGTTTATAACATATATGTTTTAAATATAATAGTCTGAATTGAGTTCGAAGTTGGAATTCTGGAAATGCATTAGTAATATTTTGAAAATCCCGAATTTGAAGCAAAACCTATAGCTGCAAAGTGCAAACCTTGTACGGCCCGCATGTGTAAGAGATGAAAAAAAATTGCTCTAAAGGAGCAAATTACTTACGTTTATACGAAAATTGCGAAATCCTATACATATAGTTACGCGACTTTTATACGCCGACTAACAATTTCTCGAGTTAAAAACATACTGTTTAAAACAATATGGACATAAGAACACGAATAATTTTTGGGTGATTAAATTTGCAAAAATATGATCGATTCGATTTCGACGACCTATAGAAATCGGGATAGAACTCAATATCAGCACACCCAGAAATCAGGAATGGGACTCAATTCAACATTTCCGATTTTGACGTGCATGTCATGTGTTTACATATTTTTTTATTCGAGGCATATTCTTTAATAAATAACAAACGATCCACCGTTGGAATATATTATATTATCTACCACCCGATATCGATTTTTTTTTTTTTAAACCGATTTTGGCATTTCAAACATTTTGTCAATCTCATAATCAAATATTACTTTTCCTTCTTTATCTTCACCTCTCGGGCAAATGGGGTCATCTACTACTCTTATTTTTATCCCCTACAAATCCTTACCCAGGCCTCTACATATCTCCTTTAATAACGCGTAGTTAACCACTTTTTCTTTGACCCACTCACCCCTACCTTTCATCTGTGTTCAACTATAGTATTTTCCTTTAAACTAATTCACGTTCTTTTATCCATTTCTCAACATTCCCAAACCATCTCGCCCTGCATTGTTCCTCGTTTTTCCAACCGTAGACGCATCTATCCTAAGCTATGCGCCTTTCGTACATTAATTTCTAATTCTATCATGCCCACAGCAATCCCGTACATTCCTGCACGTCGAACATTCTCATTTCTGATACTTTTCTTCTCGTCCCAACACTCAGTTTCACACAACACCGCTAGCCTCACCACGGTTATTATTATGGTAATATTTTTATAAACCGGTGGTTGGAAAAATCGGTACTACGAGGATCAGTCACCCTTTAGTTCAGGCATTCCTACAAATATGTACACACGACAGTATAATAATAGGTACTCATATATTGGACTAAAACATTCATTAATTTTTCATGTTTAAGGTTGCAAATTTCTTCTTTTATGTGTCTAAACTATAAACACTTGATATATTATACGTTACACTATCATATTAGTGGGTATATATTAGAGCTGTCGCGGGTATCCGTTTAATACCCGGTAGGTACCCGGCATACCCAGCATGTATTTTGATACTTGGTACTCGGCAAGCCAAACGAAATTCTTTACGGGTACGTGGCTTATAAATTAACCTATAAAAAATACATAATCTCCTTGTCTTTTCTCGGAGTTTAAGATTGGCAAACCTGTTTCAAAAATAGTCGAGCCGTTTGAATCACCAATCGATAAAATATACCTACTATTCTTTGTCGGCGTTTAGAAGTTATTACTCGAGTCTTAAATAACTATCATAGTTTCTTTACAAAAATTACAATTTACATCTTAGTTTCTATTATTTTTCATTAAAAATACCTGGCTAATATCAATTAAGTAGCCAATAAAAATACCCGACCAAGTACCCGGCAGGGTACACGATACCCCCGGTACAGTTAATGAAAAATTACCCGGTATCTAGTGTTACCCGATAAAATTTGGTACCCGCGATAGCTCTATAAATATTATATATGTACACTAGTTGCAGCGACGGCTTATGCTATATAGCTTTATATATGTATTATGTTATGTATCTACTTAATAAACATAATAATATGATAATATGAGCGAAAGATGATAATAATAATGATAATAATATAGTACGACACGATTACAGTCGTACGTTATTATTACCGATCACGTATATTATTATAATATATGTATTGTGCGCTTATATGTATTATTATTATTATTATCGTTATTTTGTAGCCACGTAGACGCTTTTGTATATGTTTTTAATGTAAAAGTAAAAAATCGTCCGGCGGTCTTCCGGAGGCGATTCTACCTATGATAAACGCTGTTTACTCTGCAAAAAAAAAAAAAAAATAATAATAAATATTACAATATAGATAATACTGTAATGGCATCATCACGATATTCGCATATACTATATATTATAGTAATAACATCTAAAAAAAAAAAAAATTCTGTGCGAAAAAAATTGCTATAAGTGTTTTTTTGTACGCGTTTTTTATACATTCTACGTAATAATATGATGTAGTACAGTGTAAGTACGCGTGGAGCAATATAATATTTATAATACCGTTTTTGTGCCGTCCATAATATACAATTGTAATGTACGCGAATCAGTTGCCGAAGTTTATTTAAAGATACAAATAATGTAAACAATTTTAATATATTAAGAGGATGACACATCGATGATGATTTCCAAGGAGAAATATGTTCACGTAAAACAAACGAAAGTGCATCGAAAAAATTATTTTACAGTTAAAACACATTATATGAAATCGACAAAGAATGATATATTTTGTAGAAATATCGCTTATAAGTTAATGGTTTAAAAAACGTAAAAAATATATAATAATTTTGTACCTATACCTTCAAATAGCCAATAACGAGCTGAATATTTTGAAAATTGCAAAACCATCTTTGCCCCTAAAACGTTGCTATCTACAAAATAGTTTATAATTTGTGTTATATATATATATATATATGAACATTTTTGTTTGTTTTGAGTAAACATAATTTTTTAACAAATATTCTGATCGCGTAACATTATACATAGACCTACCGACCAGGGCCCCTTTGTAAATTACATTTTAAATGTTTTCAAAATTTTTCACTATTGTTAAATTTTAATTTTTCTAAAAAAACATGTCCTTCAAATTGACCGCTGACAATCCCTTACATAGGTACCTTTGGTGTGCGTGACATCCTCTTAAATAATAATATTTCAATCATATTACACGTTTTATCTATACGACTCTAGCTGTATTGCTAAAATTGCCTTTGGCTATATTATTATTATATGTGCAACAAAATTTTGTAACGGTTTTGGGTTCTTGTCGCTTATATTATTGATAATATATATTTTATCGTGGATTATACTAAACATACTTTATCTTCGTTTAATATAATCTATGATTAATAATACATTGTATTGTCCGTTATTTTTGCAGTGTATTTATTAAACACGTGAAATTTCATACGCTATAAACTGTCTTATTGTATTTTTCAGTGACGTGTTTCTATACGCGAGAACGGCCGTCGGAGACTGCAGCCGGCACATTGGAATATAATTTATACACGTATCAAATAATTTGTACACAAAATAGGTGAAATTGAGTGCTCACGGGTGTAATGCCCAATGGGCGAAAATAGCAAAGTGTAAAAAATTCCTAAACAAAATTGGCCACACGTACCTATATAGTGATAATTTAGTCCGCCGGAAAATTATTCCGCAGAAGAAGTCCAAAAACCGCCACTGTACTTACGTGTTATATAAAACAAAATTGTTCTTTTTCAAACATAAGTTAGAATTTTGAGCATAACAAAGACAATGTATATGTAATGGTATTACGATGTGATATGTTTATTTTTTTTTATCTATACACATTTTTGAGTTGGAGTCGAATATGAGTTTCCCCATGAGTAATAATTAGTTCTTCGATAGCAATTTCGTTCCAATTGATACTTAAGAGAGATCATTTTTCAAATTTCCCATTTGTATTCAAAAGAATAAAGAAAAAATACCAAAAAAAATTATTATAAAACAGGAAATAATTATGTCCGAAATTTAAAACGGGCACCAAATATTTATTGTAGCATCAAAAGTGTTCCTTATTCGCGTTATAACATTTTCAACGGTTTGGCCACTTTTTAGTAATATATAATGTACATAGCCCATATAGGTACTTTTTGGGTACAAGTAATCGGCTAATCTAATAGCTATATCTAATAGAATATGTGTTTTAGGCAGTATTTAAACATTAAAGAAGGGTATAATTTTTCGATTTTCGAAATGATTTTTTTTTTTTAAACGTAAAAGATAAATATTGAAAATAATGAAAAATTATTATAAATCGGAAATATAATATACTTTACTCAGAACCGTTTTTCAATTATTAATATTTTCCTTCAAACACATAAAATAACAATACTATATCCTAATAAATAATATTTCAACATTTATTGAACCTTGTATGCAACCTTGAAATGTAACGTTTAATAAACATTAAATTTGGTTCGATCGAATGTTGCTAAACTTTTCAGTGCACCTTATTTGAACGATTTTTGAAGTTTCGTACGACATTGCTACAGGGACCAACTTTCGCCCCTGTATCCGGGCAGCCATTTTAAATTTAATTTCTTTGTTTGATAAAAGTCCTGTTAAACCCCTATTAGGTTACAATATGCTACACGTACATTAAAAAAAAAAACACTCAAGGGGTGTATGCCTACCCCCCCCCCTCTCTCTATAAATTTGTTATTTTTAAAAATGTATTTACTATTTGTCCGACCGTCGCGATTTATCTCGTCTTTCGGTCAAAAGTCACAAGTGAGTGTACACTCTCACTGCCGATGTGCCGGACAGCACGTCTCCCACGGTGTTCCGCGTAATATTCTACATTATACATTATTATTAGTTCGCTATACCTATCTGAAAATAATGATCTTTTTCAAAAATTTCCAAGCGTAAATGATTTTTCGAAAAAATAAAAAAAAAATCATTTACACTCGCCTACATTCACATATACGCACGCACAGCATATACTGTATATATTATAATTCGTGACGCGCGTGTGACCGCGCGCGCGTTTCTCTTTTTTCAGCCCCATGCTGAGACTACCGGACTACCACTGGGAAGAGTACGTGGACGGCACCCTGGTGCCCGTATGCCGGACCGAAGCGTCCACCGTGTGGCCCGTACTGTTCTTCGTCGGCACCATATCGGTGTTCTTCGTCGTGCCACTGGCCGTGCTGTCCATACTGTACGTGATCATCGCCCGGCACCTGATGGCCAACCCCGGCATAGTGGCGCCCAACACGAACCGGGCGGCGCTCCGGTACCGCCGGCAGGTGGTGCTCATGCTGGGCACCGTGGTCGTGTCCTTCTTCATGTGCCTGCTCCCGTTCCGGGCGCTCATCCTGTGGATCATCCTGGCGCCCCCCGACTACAACATCATGCAGATGATCGGCGTCGAAAACTTCTACCTGCTGCTGTTCTTCAGCCGCATAATGCTGTACATCAACTCGGCGCTCAACCCAATCCTGTACAACCTCATGTCGTCCAAGTTCCGGGACGGGTTCCGCCGGCTGTGCGGCCTGCGCCGTAGCCCGTGGACCGACCGGCACCTGGGCCGCAAGGGCACGGTGACGACGACCTCGGCGCACGCCGGCGGCGGCACCACCACCACCACCACCGGCACGGCCACCACCACGTCCAGCATCAAGGGCGGCGAGATGGCCTGCGGCGGCGGTGGCGAGCGAGCGGCCGCGGCCAACGTGTACGCCCGGATGAAGCGGAACGGCATCGACGTGCAGTCGGCCAAACCGAACCGGACGTCCGGCGGAATCATCAGACGGCTAAACCTGACCACGGCCGCCGCGGCGGGTCTGCTCAAGCTGCAGCAACCGTCCCACGAGAGTTACGTCTGAGACGGCGCGCGCGCTCGAGTGGCAAACGATTGATAGGATCCACATCCTGCGCCTCATGGTCCTTTATAATATGGACGGTGCCCGGGGGTAAAAGGGAATAAGTCCATTTTACCAATTTTTTTTTTTTTTTGTAAATTCTTATAGTTTTTAATAATTCACAAAAAATAACAAACGTTGTAAGTTCATTAGCAAAAATATTGATGAAAAATGTGTTTTTTTGGACGTTTTTGACCATTTTTTTTAGTTTCCCGAAAGTAGTGTTTTTGTACTTATTCCCTTTTACCCGGGCACCGTCCATATGGTTTCTTTCTCGGCACAAAGGAGACAAATGGTATAGTAAATGTACGTCACGCAGTTTTCAGTTTTATCCTATACGCCACAACTCCTCCCGACGCGCTTCGCGATAGCGGTGAAATTTTAAATTTCATAACTTATCGCGGCTTGTTTTTCGAAAATGGCGAACTCGAATCGCCTCTTAATTCTCAAACCCAAATAGTCGATCTTCGTATTTTTACTCGGATTTCTTCCCATAATATCCATAATACACCCGTGAGGATATTGACCAGAATTATAGATTTCAATTTTTTAATTTACGAGGCACTGCAGTCGTTAAAAATAATGGTATTTAGACCGAAACGTTAACCGCCTCGCTGACAAAACTGTATTATTACTTTTATTAAACTGATTTCAATATTTGAAACAGATTTTGATTCATTAACATACTCGTATTTACTAGAGGTTAATCGAGATGACTTTTGAGATTAAAAAATTTGTTTGTTTATAGGGTAATAAAAATGAAAATATAAAATTAGCAATTTTTTTGTTTGTGGATATTACAGCAAAAAAAAAAACAATATTGAAATTTCCCTCAAAGTAAACATATGTAAACGAGTAAATCAAAGTCCGTTTTCAAAATTAAAATCCATGAGATCAAAGTCCCACAGTTTTGTTAACAAATGACATACTTTCATGAGTGTTTTATACGGAACTGAAACTGATTGAACTTAATATTATTTACTTGTGCATGAACGTATATAAAATACAAAGTAATGCCGGCGACCCCAATGGATCCGATTCTACAGTATATCTATGAAGGCATTGATCGTAATCTGTCATTTACATCCCATTCACTGATAAGTCGCCAAATTACAATCATATTAAGACGCTTATACTCAGCTCCTCAGAACACGGTCGACTGGCAGCCCCATAAAAGGCAACAATTAAACGACATTGTTCGGTATCAGGATCCTGATATTAGACATTCGAATGTCTAATATATTAATAATTAATCTAATTGAAACTATCCCGAAGACAATCCAATACATGATTAACATCGTATTTAGATCAAAATGAAAATAATTTGTAATATTGACATTATTTCAGTACTTTTTTTTTTTTTATAAAATGTTTCCATTCAAAGTCTTAACGAACTTACTCGTATTTATATTTCTAATCAATATCCACTATCAGAAGCGATGTCAGTGAAAATAAGTAGGTATACGTATATACGTTATCTGATATGAGAGGAAATCCGAGTAAATGCAATTTGTGAAACCCGGCGACGGTTCGAGGGATTACCGTGGGATGAGACGATTCGAGTCGCCGAATTTCGCGAAACCAGGATAGAATATTTGAAAAGTTCGTCATAAATTTTCGTAACTAGAAATTGTATTCTCGACTCGGGTCCTCATATACGACCGGGGTATACAATAATGTTGTCGTTGACGTTCTTAATATTACATATTATACGATATCGTTTGGATGCCATTTTTTTCCCGAGAAAACACCGCGTCAGTGCAATTGAAAATTCATCTAGATAAATGACAAAAAAATTTTTTAATAAAATTAGCTTATGACGTATTATTTTGAATACATATTTATAATATCTATAGATAAATATACATTTCATGGACGTTTTTTTATTGTAAATAAGTAATACATATATAACAACTTACCATCTAACCACTGAAGATGCTGCAGCTATATATAGTTACAGAACAGATGGAATTAAAATGATTTTCCCGTGTGGTTTAATTTTATAATAAATATACCTTATTGAGATTGAAAATGTTTACGGATTAATTGTATATAGTTAATATTTTTATTAAATAAACGTTGAACTTTAAAAGTATAAAACTATAATTTATACGTGCAGGTATATATATATATATATATATCTGCACCATCATATTTTGATTTTCGTTTGTCTACAATAAGAAATTTTACCTACCTATATATAAATGTAATAATTAATATTTACCATTATCTATAGGCGATCATAATGCCCTGTATATTAACATTACCAACCTAACTTCTGTATCCCGGTCAATTTTTATCTGGAACATTATTTATTGTCTCTATCCAGTACAATTTTCAGAGATCGACATTAATATAATATTATTATGTTTTCCAATGCTGTATCGTAATAGGTAGGTACCTGGTACCTATATATATATATATATATTATATAAATTATGTAAAATGTAATCAGTCTTTCAGCACGCGTTTTCCAAACTCCGTTTTGGACTTTCGGACATATTATTGTTCGTATATTTTAATGTTTTTCGTACATATCACACGGTTACATATCTCCGGTAAAACGGGCAGACGAAAAATGCTAGTCTTCGTATATTCCTAAACGCGAGTCAATTTTTCTTTTATATATAAATCATCCGACCGGAACGTGCCGTTGCCCGAACATTTTTAACCCCAAACATTTACTTTTTAATAATTTTATATGCAATACAACGGATATGTAGGTCATACACGTATGGCGACTCGGACCTCGTCAATATAAATACATTACATTACGACTCGAGCGGGACCATATTATATCGCATAAAATATAGGTACATAATATTGTTTATAGATGGAAATTCGAGACAGGATATTAGGGAAAACTAAGATTCTAATTATTTTTTTAGTATTTTTTTTTTTTAATCTCGAAAAAAGCTGATTTCTGTAGGTACCGAGACCGTTTGGACTTATTCTGGGGGAGGGGGCGCGCTATCTGCGTAATGTATGTTCCTCGAGACAACACTACTACACACACGTTTGTTGTATTTTTAAATCTATAGTTATATGCGTTCGAAAAAAAAATAAATAAAAAAATGTGTTAGTTAACCACCTATACTCAAAAACTCCGTGCTGGAGCACAGTTTATACGTTCTCCTCGGCAAATTCGATAATAGATAAATTTACTCTAATATTATTTACTATAAATAAGCTGTAGTAAGAATGCGGCGGGTACGCGTGCGTATAAGACAGAGACGACAAACGCGTGTCTCCTCTTAACGTCGTCTCTCCGGCATAAAATTCGATATTTAATAACCCTTTACGAAAAAATCAATAAAAAAAAATAATGGAAATTTGTAGATTATACGTATAAATTTATTTATTTATTTATTTTTTTTTTTTTTGTAAAAGCGTCTAAAAGTTACAAAAAAAAGATATATGTCCTCGGTAAATGTTTCGTCGTTTGGGGGCCATATCATATAATATAATATACTTGTTGGCCCTCTGGTATAAATATATACGTCACTGGATGCTATTCCATTTTGGTGAGGCTGTATATTATATTGTTATATATATCCGCCTGTATATGCCGGGGAAACACTAAATTAACTAAATTACGTACAGCGATCCTTATCGTACATATAGCGCCACCGAGTCAAGTCTTTACGATACGCTTGCAGTGTATTACACTACGCGCAGCGGTTTATTTTGTATATTTATACGAGTAGGTAATAAATATGTTTATTTTTTTTTAATTCGTTTTTTTATTATTCTCCGTTGTGTTGAATATCTAAATGGACATAATATCTACTTATACCTAGACCCACTCTGCTTGGGATATTTCACTGGCTTGACATAATTGTAAAGTCGGTCCTAAATCCAGTTTTTTAAAAAAAATTTTTTTTTCAAAACCCACTATTTTCGTGCCATTACCTAATTAGCGTTTTTTAAGATGCACGCGTTTTAACCTAGAAAAAAAAAACGAGACGTGTAGGTCTGTAAATAGAGAAAACTAAAAGTTATATTCTATATATAATATTATACGTGTCATATACAATTATTATTAGATACAAATTGAATTTTTGAAATGCTATCTGTCGAACAGTTATAAAATATACCACGACACAATAACCCTTTCGTCCTAAGCTAGAGACACGAACAAATCGGATGATTTCGGTGAAAAGACAAATCAGTGAAATGGCGTTTTTTTTTTTTTTATCCATTTTATTTACATATATGAACCTATAGGCATTCAGTTAAGTTAATACATTTGGAAATGGGAGCAAATTCCCATGCGAGTATTCATTATATTTTAATCAAAATTCAAATATACTCATTCAATTCGTTAAGAATATTTACAAATTACTAATTAATATTTAATACTTAAAATTTAAAAAAAATATTGGAAAATCTGTTACACTAATAATATTATACACATATACAAATTTATTTATCTAATGCAAAATGAACTTTTTTTAACGAGTTAAGTTAATTTTTTTCCGATTATATAAGTTCATACTTAACAATTAAAATTCACTGTTAGAACTATTATCTTTTAACTTGAGATCCGTAGTATAATAATATTATTTTTGATTAATGACTATTATTAAATACTAATTAATAATATATTTAATTATTTTTTTTTTTAATCATTTTATTAATTAAAACCCGATGTATATTTCTAATAATCGAATTTTGCCAAAATATCTATTCACCAAAATATCCTTTCGCCAAAATTTCCTAAAACTGAAAAATCGATTTAAACAGATATAAATTTGGTGAACAAACTAATTCTGTAAGTTTCTCAACTATTTTAAATTGTCGATATCGATAATATTTCATATATTTTTACTAAAAAAATGGTATTGACGTTTCCGTTCGATTCTCACTATATGTATTTGATATCATTTTGTATTAAAAAAGCCCATTGTAAATAAACTATAATGGATTTCGAATCGATTAATTTTAACAAAAAAATGTAACTTCTCCGGAATCCGAGTGAAAACCTATGCAATTCATAAGTTGACACTCTCCGGATTCTAAACGAACAAAGTAGGATACTTATATAATACCCATATAAGTATATATGTATATGTATAATATTGTGTAAACGTTATTAAAAAATCTTCTTCTTCTCCTTTGCTTTCTTTCCCAACTATTTGGGGTCGGCCACCCTGGTCATACACTTCCAATTAACTCTATCTCCCGCATCTTCTTCACTTACTCCCACCTTCCTCATATCACTCGCGATCACATCCCCCCCATCTCTTT
>JAIPRL010003040.1:38348-51336 GCA_025469235.1 Pemphigus obesinymphae | reverse complement strand
CGAAAGTTCCATACAAACTTCGAATTATTGAAAGATTCATCATTTTATTTTTAATATAATAGTAATCTATAAATAGAGCGTGGACAATTTATACACACCAATAGGTGGCCATACACGAGAGGACTTTTTGACGGATTTGGTCCAACGGATTAATCTTTAGGTCCTCGATGGATTTGGTCCGTCGGACTAGGTCTTTAGTTGTGCCCACTAACGTAAAAATGAAAGTCCGCTACTTTTCGCGGAGCGTATCCTCCAGCGGACTTAATCCGCTGGTTAGTGGAGGAAATACGTTGATTTTTATGCTTAGGACCAAGTCCGCTAGTCTTTCAAGACGTACCTACTGAAAGATCTACGGATTTATACGACGGATTTCAACTGATTTATCAGTTATCATTATTATGTTATGAGTTTTGTGTACAGTAAATAATGTTATTTTATACTTGTGCATTTTAAATACCTATCTACCTATATAATAAATGAACATAACATACCTTTTTTTTTGTTTTTTTTTTTATTTTTTTTTTATATTCAACTGCACTTATTTTCCATAAACATGGTTTTGATTGGTATAGTTCTATAAATTCTGTAGTAACAGACCTACTCCACTCTACTTCACTCATGATGTAAAAATGTAAAAATGAACATACAAAATGCATGTACCTACTGAGTACTGAGCATACAATTTGAGCTATTTTGATGTTTATCAAAAAAAATCGTACACAAACTATTGATAAGTAAACAGATGATATTTTATGATAATAATAAAATAGATAATAAATAATAATAGGTCTAATGGTTAGTGGAGAAGCGAGAGACGTTGGACTAAATCTCTCGGATTTTTACTTAAACTATTATTTTAAAATCATGTTCACACAGTGAAAGTAGCGCACGAGAGTAGTTGTCACGATAGTACTCTAGTCATTACAAAATATAAAATTCATTTACAAATTATACGAGTATATAGGGCGTGTTAGTCACTATCATGCATAAAATAATGTGATATGAATTATAAATTGATTGTACGAGAGTGCTATAATGACAGATACACTCATGCTCTACAGTTATCGTGTGGACGTGGCTTAACTTATTGAAACAAACCTAACAATGTATAGAAAATTTCGTTTTAAAATATAGAATAATATAACATATTATGTTATCCCATCGAAATTGGTTTCATCGATAAGCTCCACATAGTTGCTATATGTAACGTAAGATTTTCTGACTTAAATTTATATTTGTAGGGGATATTTTGGGTGTTCAATATTTCTTGTGTAAAATTATTGGATTTTCTCAATAATTAAAAAACCTGTGGGGTCCACAACCGTCCTGCCTATTTTTTTTTCAATTGAATTTAAAACTTAAAATTAAAAAATTAAATTTTAATCCAAAATGTAGGTATATAATACATGTGTATTAGGTACCTATTTTTATTTCTTTCTTTGGTAAATTTATTTGAAATTTTGTTTTCTATGACTATATAAAGTCATTATTACACTTATCTTAAATGTCCTCAGTGGGAAAACATTTATTCATTATTTTGGTATAGTTACTGTCCTCAGCTGAGGACGAAGAGATCGAAGCACTACTCGGTATCAGCCGAGAATGAACAAAATATAGGTATATATTATATATATACACAGTACATACATATATTTGCTATTACGCCTTATAATAAATGGGTAGGCTATCAAATGTACACGTCCCTTTTATAATTTATTGATACTACACAAAATACATATTACGCGTCGATGACGCCCGAAACCAAACCAATAGGTACCTGACTGACTATGTTTGATAGTCAAAGGAAACCAAATAGAGATGAGAATAATGCAATATAAACAATCAATAAACACAAATGTGTGTACGGGTAATCAATAACTTATATTCGCGTTTGCTTAAAATCTAAGTACAGACTTGATTGTATGAAAAAGGGGGGGGGGCTTCTCGAATACTATCGTATGCGATACTATTCATTAATTGCAAATAAAAACACAACCGAGATAAGTTAAAAAAAAAAAAAAAATTAGGGAAATTAATCACGACTTAAGTGTACATAAAAATTAAAAATAATAAAGATTTAATATTTTAAAAGATGTATTTTTTAATTTTCAGTCCGTGTTTAAAATTTTAAACATTGATAATGATATTAATAATTGTAATTATTGTTCTTTGATAATAATATGATTACAATAATAATAATAATAATAATCTGTGTCATTATTGGTATTTTGTATTTCCACATAGATGCCACTATAAAACCATACTCGTACAGCTCGAAACAATTGAGAAAATGTCTTCGATTCCAGTCCTTACTATTTTAGTCCGTGTCTTTCGAAATCATCAGATAATGAATATTATATTATATTGTTATATGTATACTCGTACTCATAATATAATATCAAATGTTCATTTATATTTTATATACCTTGTACCATTGATTATAATTTATAATCAATGCTGGTACCAACCTACATTATATTTATAGCAATATCCTGCCCCTAAAATTGAGTGTAGTACGAAAGCGGTAAGTGTGTTAATCAAATCGGCTAATTTTACGTTTCTACAAATCATAACGTCGATGAGAAAAAAGAAAAAATGTCATCCAAAGGGCAAAAAATAGATCAATGTGTAATACGAAAATTATAATATTTTAGTGGCTGGCAATATCTTTTGTGATCCAATTATTAGAAACTATATTATTGTAAATTAATATCGTAACTCGTAAGGTACACTCTCCAAACGAAAGTACTGACCTACACAGTTTAGTTAATTTCGACATTTAACATAAATAAAAACGAGTGACAAAATAATTTTTTCAACATTACATATTTTACACACTACCTATATAATATATAATATTGACAATAATAATCGTACCTAGGTAGTACCTATACGATAATAATTAAATATTTATAATAGACGAACATCAAAATAAATTAGTTTTGTTATCACATATTTTACACTTTGCGGTTTGGTATTATACGACAATATTACAATATTAATGGCGAGTGGAAATGTTTTGATACAGATTACCAACACTCATAATCATTTACGACTCATACAAGCACAAGGCTATTTTTCAAAAGTATAAGAAGATGCCTATATAATACTCCTTCGAATCGTGTCGTGTTGAGGCTATATATTATAAATAATTTTATTAAAATAGAAAATGTTACGTACACAGCCTATTGTTGCAGCAATACATTTTTCGATTATACTTATCTATGCAACGTTTTTATCGTTCCAAGTCACAGCATTTGATTATTTATTCTAAAAAACTTTTTTTTCAAGTGCTACTTTCAATAACAGCTCTTTTTCTGGAAAAGAAACATTTGCGGAGCCGCATAATTTTTTTACCAAATTGTTTGTTTTTGGCATTACGAATAAATCAAGTTTATATATCAGTAGCGGCTCGTGGGCGAAATATTTTGTGGCGCACAACCATAAAATACTACCTACAGATTAATGACAAATATATTAACAACATTATAATAAGTTATTTTTTCTAAAATTTCGATATAAGAGGTAGATACTGCATTACTGTAATAACGAACGTGATGTCATTCATTTTATTAAGAACATACCTATATTCATATAAAACATAATTCAATTTACCTTATGCTTATATAACCAAGATAAGTGATATTCTGATAACATCTGAAAATGGGTAAATAATAACTGTCCCAAACGTCGTTACGACATACGACCACAGAATAGTTAAATATACCTAATGGGTGGTTCAAACTAGTTTTGTGCGTGACGCTATTTAATTTACACGGTGTATTTTTCACCGGAGAGAGGAAATAAAATACAACTGCGCGTAAGGTAAACAGCGCATCGAATATGCATTTATGCAACAAGTGTGCGCAACGGACAGCGCTGTGGTAGCGTCGCAACAGTGACCGACCCACTATATGGAACTTATCTATAATATGTAACTATGGGTGCGTTCACTTTGGACGCTTAGACGCTTACAGCGCTCACGCTCACGCTCAAGCTTACGAACCGTTCGCTTTGGGTTTAAAGGCTTATAATCGCTTTGCTTACGTTACCAAACCGAACACAGTGTGAGCGCTTAGAACGTGTTATCAAAGATAATACTGATAACAAGAAAATAAATTATTGTTTACATTTGTGTTCATATTCGTATCCCCATTAAATATTGTATTTTTATAATAATATTTCCTCTGCTTAATAATAATAATAATAATAATAATGAAATAAAATTGATTATACAGTTAGTACATATTATAAAAAAAAAACAATATATAAAATAGCCTTCAATACATAGTAACTCTTTAAAGTACCTTATAATATTAATAATTAAATAAATACAAATTTTACAAACGTGTGAAACAACACAAATTTACAAATCCAGTAAAAAAATGGTATATGGTATGGAAAAAATGCTATAAAATAGGGATGCTGTATTTATACAACATGGAAAAATTAATAAAATAAATTGTATTTTTTTTTCGATTACTGTGATAAACTGATAAGAGCGCAAACGTTTACGCCGCACTACCAATTTGGTTTAAGCGTTTGTGAGCGCGGAACTATGATGTAACGCTCAGATTCCATGGCGTCACGGTTGTAATGTGAGCGCTCATATATTATGCCAAAACGAACGCAGTGTGAGCGCTCGTAAGCACTTAAGGCCTAACTCACACGGACCACACATGAGCGATTTTTTTGTGGTTGTGCTGTCGACGGAACGACCACTTTTGAACCATTTTTTTGTGGTCTAACTGTCGACGATGTCGACCACATCAAAACCACGCCACAACCACACCACAATCACATATATATTAGTGTAAAAATGGACTTTGATGAGGAAGCACTGCTATTGCTGTTATTACGTCGAAGAATGCGGCGTTGTAGGAAAAGGCAATTTTGGGTTCATCCTATAATTGAAAATAAGAATGAAAGCCAATTTAAATTGCTTTATAATTCATTAAGAATGTATGAAGACAAATTTTTGTCTCTTTGAGCTCTGGGTCAAATGAGCCATCATTTTCATTCATTTCGGTCATTTTAAACAAAAAAACACAGTACCCTATTCACGCAGCGAATATAAATACAAAACACTCTTGCACGAATCAAATGTTGAACAACAACTGAAAACTGAACTAGTCCTATAGTGATAAACAAATGTCAATGATAATTGATAATAATAATAATAATGATTACTAGGTATAGGATTACATCGATATAGATAATATCGTGCTGGTGGCGAGTGGTTAGAAAGTGGTTGGCTTGTGGCACAATGTGTGTTGCTCTCAACCACCGATGGACCACAATTTTGTGGGTGATACCAGCGACACGATGCGACTGTCGTCAGAAAGTGGTTGGAAAGTGGTCCGTCTGAGTACGATTGCGTTTTTCATATTATTTTATATGTTCTTAATATATCAACCACGAGCGACCACTATTTTGTGGTCGATGCGTGGTTCTAAAGTGGTCCGTGTGAGTTGAGCCTTAGGCTATCTATGTAATTGATGTTGTATACCTAGTAATCATTATTATTATTATCAATTATCATTGACATTTGTTTATCACTATAGGACTAGTTCAGTTTTCAGTTGTTGTTCAACAATTGATTCGTGCACGAGTGACGGCTCATTTGACACAGAGCTCAAAGAGACAAAAATTTGTCTTCATACATTCTTAATGAATTATAAAGCAATTTAAATTGACTTTCAATCTTATTTTCAATTATAGGATGAACCCAAAATTGCCTTTTCCTACAACTCCGCATTCCTCGACGTAATAACAGCAATAGCAGTGCTTCCTCATCAAAGTCTATTTTTACATTAATATATATGTGATTGTGTTGTTGGTGTGGCGTGGTTTTTGCGTGGTCAGTTGGACCACAAAAAAGTGGTTCAAAAGTGGTCGTTCCGTCGACAGCACAACTACACGACAACCACAAAAAAATCGCTCATGTGTGGTTCGTGTGAGTTAGGCCGTTGTAAGCGTCCAAAGCGAACGCACCCTAATGGCTGCGACCAAACGGCTACCGACAGCAACCAACAATATAGCGGTACGATGCGTGATAATATGTACATTAATAATATTTACGGGCACAACAATTACTAAAACGGCCATAAATAAATAATAATTATTATAAGTATTGTAAAAACACTTTAATTTACTGACATTTTAGGTGGTGCACGTGCGCCTGTGCTCCGTAACACGAGACGCTATTGGTGGACGATTATAATATAACATTTGATTAGTAATTTAAATAACTCCAATTTTAACTTTGCCATTACTGAAATAATATTAATTTAAAACACAATGTTTACTTATACTCAACCGAGTCATTTTGAAGTGTCTCTCTCAGGGGGCACACTTAACTGATATTTATTGTATTTAAGTATCACTCGCATAACATAGCGAAATCACGTTTTGTATATTAAGAATTATTTAAGTTAATGAAATGTGAAATACCCGATCTATGTTTTATTTACATTGTTTTTAAAATAAAACTATTGAAATTACAAGTATAATACTACCTATTTTTCATTAAAGTCCGCATAATATACACTTAGTTATTTAAAATGTATAAAACCAAATTTTTGCGGAAAAAGTGAGATTATAAAATTATATTATTAGATTTGATAATACTTTAACCGTAGTGTTAAAGCCTATAGATAAAAATGTATCTAACAATTAATTTTAAGTATTTTTGCTAATAAAATACATTAAAATTAGTATTTAAAAAAAAACTAACATTATCATAGTAGATTATCCGAGATTATGAACTTTACCTTTTAAATAGTAATTTTTCTAATTACTTACCTAGTTATATTATTGAATTATTATTTAAAAAATGCAATTGTTAGAAATTGTAATATACTTATACTGTAGGTACTTGAAATAATATTGCAAATATCCTATTTGTGATATACTATAGTGTTTTATTTTTATTTATTTTTAACAAGTTCTACGATATCGAAAAAATAAAACTACGTTGTTAAAATCTGTACAATTAAAAACGTTTTAACTAGGTATACCTACTTATTCCTTTTTCTTATAAACCTACCGATTGAACACTATAATTATTAATACCTTACTAATATTTTCTATATCTATAAAATACATTACTATAGTTCTGTACACTATATAATAGTAACAATTATTTAGATGATTATATTTATATTGTGTTAGTTCTCTCTCTATCCGAGTGAACTATTAAACATATTAAAGTACGAGTGTTATCACATTAATCATAGTTACTAATACAGATGTGGATCTAGAAATTATAAAAGGGGGTGGGGTATTATTCAAAAACTTCAATTAAGTATTTTAAACGGTTATTATTATTTATTTTAGATTTGAGGAGTGCGAGGAAGCTATAGTGATTTTACAATATTATTTATTTATTTTTATTTTTTTATATGAACAACTTTTTGACTAGAAGAGTTGATTCCAAACTGTACATGTGTACCTAATCATTCCAATCGAAAATTTGATTAGGTAGTTACTTCAAGGACGTTATTTTTTGAGTTATTGACTCTTTTGATAAAAGCTTAGTAAAAACTATCGAAAAATCACGATTTTAGCAAACCCATTGTAATTATTTCTTCGTAATTTTAAAAGAAATCTCTAAATTTACACAAAACATATAATTTAGTACTTTATAGATACAATAAAATTTTTAATGTTTTTTTTTCTCCAATTTTGGGTTGTTTATATCAGTTATACATTTTGAGATTTTTAAGCTCTAAAACGGGTATTCTGAGTGAAGCTCTGTATATTAGTAAAAAAAAAAAAGGTAACCATGATCACTTTATATTATACTTTTCTTATTTCCCATACATTCATAAAATATTTCTGTTAAAAAGTTTTTTCCACACGCTCAAAAAAATTGCTGGGAAATTTGAAAAATAACTAGAATGATTTTGCTATCAAAAACTTTTTTATTCCAAAATCGTTATATGACTCCTCAACCCCCAAAAATGGATGATGTACACGCATAAAAAAAAACCACCGTATCATCTTAGAACTAATCAATTCCTTGCATCACCCACATAAATATACAGGTATGTACATATATAATTTAATAGCAAATGTTATTAGTTTAGTATGTGCGAAGAAAGTGTAATATTATTTTATTATTTACGCAATCTATAATGACGACCCCTTTAGGCGTGCGGTTCAAACAGTGTGCTGTAATTGAATTCCTCGTCACAGTGAAAACCTGTGAAACTGTGAAACCAGTCGATATTTACAGGCGTTTGCTTGTAGTTTATGGAAACGAAACTCTCGATATAAGTTCTGTTCGTCGTTGGGCATTACGGGTTAAACATTTTTAAGTCGGAAAGGCTATTATTGCAGATCGGGATCAAAGTGGTCGGCCAGCGACGGTTACTGATGAGGCCCATAAACAAAAAGTCGACGATTTTGTTCAGGTAAACCGAAGAATTAAACATTCAGAAATAGCAGTAGCATTAGGAATCTGACCAAATTTTACGCAACTTTTGCTTCATTACGACAACGCAAGACCTCATTGCAGCCGGGCCGCAATGGAAACAATTGATTCAGTGGGATTTCAAATCATTCAACATCCTCCTTACAGCCCAGATTTGGCTCCATGTGATTTTTTTTTGGTTTTCCAAACTTAAAGAACGTTTCAAAGGTCAAAAATTCAATTCTGACGAGAAAGTTAAAGCTGAAGTTAAACGGTGGTTCAATGCTCAAACTGAAGAATTTTATTTGGACAGCGTTTCTCAACTAATAAAGCGTTGGCAAAAATGTATCGTCGTAGAAGGTAGTTATTATGTTGAAATATAATAGTATGCAAATAAAGTTTATATTTTAATTTACTAGACACGTGTTTTTAATTCATTATTCTATATATTATAATAGTTATAAAGCTACACGTTAAGAGGTATTACTTATTAGCCTGTCCCCGTAGTATACTTACTTACTTCGACTTCGATTTAAAATCGTATTAAATGTACATAATTCTAAGGATACAATTATGTCTATAAGAGAGTGAGTGGCGACATAGAAAGTATTTTCTGAAATTAAAATATAGTAAAGTTTTATGCGATGAAGTTATCGGTAACTGGCAAGTATGTCAGTATATGACAGAAAAATTTCCGTATCATTATGAAATATAAATATATACAAAAATCAAAAAACTTACAAAAACCGTTCATTAATGAAACGTTTTTAAACGTAATACATATATGATATTTGGGCAAAAATAATTATTATATCTACAGATATAATATTATATTCTTGCTTATAAATAATTCAAGAAAAAAAATGAAATAAAATAAAAAATGTTAAACTACATTAAATGTACAAAATTTTTGTTTTTGGTTATTTGATTATTTATACGAATATTTAAGGTTGTCAATATTTTCAAAAGATGATTAAGAAAAGGATTCAAATTAAATTTAATATTACGACTATAATCTTTCTTTGTCTATTAGATATATTATACATTATAACTTATTAGTAATTATCAAGGCTGGGCAAGTTAACGATATTTTTGAACTCGTTAAGTTAAGTTAATTGAAACTAATATAAGCTAAGTTAAGTTAAAAGTTACTCGTATATTTTTATTAACATTTAAAGTTAAAAGTTAATTTTGAAAAAAAAGGAACTTAACTTAGTTAAAAGTTAGAACTGCCTAATTAGGCAAAAAAAGGTCGATATACCTATATATCGTAAAAGGGTAAAAAAGGGTTACACTCAAAAAAACTATTGGGGACTTATTCTGCCTGAAAAAGTGTATACACGTAAAAATAAAAATATAACACGTCATTTTAAAAGCTATGCATAAATAAGAAATCAGAAAATGACTCCTGACTGCCAAGATACCTACATTACTGTTTGTTTCACACTAATTTAGTATAAAATAAGCGGTGTCAATCACTTAAACATATTTTCTATACCGGGTGAACATAAATACCAGCCTCCATGTAGTTAAAAAGACCGGGCTCAGTCCAATATTCGTGAACGGGCCAACGTCACGGCGTGTGCGTGAGTGGTGCATCGATTCTTATCGATTACGTACATGCTATTGTAGATACCTGCTAAAATTGCGTATAGATACCAAAAAGTAAAATGCTCATTCAAAAATTTGCATTGTTTTCTTCGGGCAAAATTTACCTTAATTTAGATACTTTTGTATAATAAGTTAACACGTTCGTTTAAATAAAAATGTAGCTTATTATGTTAAAAGTTAATCTGAAAGAAAAGTAACGCGTTAAGTAACTTAATTATAAAATTAACTTAACTTTTTAATTTAATTTAAACTCTTAACTCGTTAATGCCCAGCCTCGGTAATCATACCCTTCCATAGTTTTTCCACTAGAGCTATTTGTTTCAATAACAATGAGGGACAAGCATAGAAAAATACATTTTTCACTGTCGCCGCCCGCAGTGTAGCTGATGAAATGCACGGCGACCGGACGGCGTGTAGACGGTCGAAGGAGAGCACGCAAAAAAAAAAAAAAAAAAAAAACGCGTCGGCGTGACACGTATCGCGTTTTGCTCGCTCACCTTTCTCAGGAAGTCGCAGTGACGCGAAAAAACAATAACAACAGCCAGGTGTCAACGACCGTGACGTGGTAAGCCGGAGGGGCGCGGGCTCACCGCGTTCCAGTCAAATAGTCAACACGTATAGACACCGCGGCGTCCGGGCGAGTCGCAAAACGCACGGTGGAAACTCGAGCAAATAAAAAATAAAAATAAAAAAAAATATTAGGAAACATACTGCACGCCAGTGATATTTCATTATTCTATACCAGTTTTACTATACCGGTATTATGCCGGTGTGTGCATTGTTTGTCTTCCACTCCGACCGTCCGGTTCGTCTCCCGACCGTGACCGCGGCGCGACCCAGCATCACAAGCGCCGCCGAGACTTGCATTGCCGTACGCGTTTTGCCACACTCTGACGGGCTGATCGAGTGGTGGTGGTGGTGGTGGTGGTGGTGGTGGTGGTGGTGGTGGTGGCGGCAGCGTCAACCGTCTCTCTCACGGTCGCCACCAGCCCGGGCCGGTCCACGCCGTTGTCTATATAAATTGTCTGCCGGTCGTCCGTATTGTCGTCAGTCGGGCCCGACGATGAAACCCGTCACGGCCGTTGCGCTTCTTCTCATCGCGTTCTCGTGCCGTACTTGCAGCAGCACCGGCGCCGGCGGCATGTTCGGTTACCCGGACGACGATCACGTGATCATCACGCAGTACGGCCCGATGCGGTACGATCCGATCACAGCGGACGACACGAACAGACCGTACGACGGCGGCGGCGGCGGCGGCGACACGCAGTACCCGTCGGGACGACGAGGATATTACAAGGCCGAAGTGATACCGTTGGACACCAACACTTGGAAGCCCGTGTCGGGCGCCAGCTGGGTCGGCAGAGGTCCCGTCGCCGGCGACGCGTTCGACGTGCCGCTCGGGGTCGGCTATTCGGTGCGGCCGACCGCGACGCCCGTGCGCCGGCGGAGACGCGATTACTTCTTGACGGGATACCAGCAGCCGCCCACGAGGCGCCCAATTAAGAGGCGTCCCGGCGTGCCGCGTCTGCCGTCCAAACCGGCGGCCGCCGTAGGGCACCTGTGGAAGTTCTAGCGGCGCATCGTCGTCGCGAACGGTGAGTTAAACAAAAACAACAAATTAATTTTAAATTTATCTATACGATAATGTAAAACTATAATATTTGTATTTATAATGTAGGAAATTTTAAATTAAATAAAAAACAAAACAATATTGATAAGTGTTTAAATGTACTTTTAATGTGTAATTTAAAAATATTGTCTTATCCGTTTCTATAGGTCATGGCGGTCATACTACAAAAATCATTTTTTATATTTTTCAATCAAACAAATTTTTGATTTCTAATTACGTAATACAGTTAAATACAGTTTGATCAACAATTAATTGTACCTATATAGAAAACAAATGACTGTATTAAGTATGAGATTTGAACATTAACTATATGCTCGAGTGTGGAGGTTTTTTGATGTACAGTGAAAAACGTAGGAAACAATTTCGGGTGTAATTTTAATAACAATTATGTACGTAGTGAAACAATTAATAAACTGGAATGCCGATGGATTTTTTTTCAAATATCGATTTTAACTCAAGTTAAAAATACCTACTGATCTGTTGTAGTCGTTCTGGGACGTACCTACCATACATTATGCATATTTAATATACGGACAAATTATATTTGAATCAAGTTCGGAGTGCTATATTAATTTTATATGAATACCACCGAATACCCTTGGAGCCTAAAATTTCTCAAATTGCCTAATGCACCGATCACGAATGTACTCCCTCCAATTATTTTGTTTCAAGTTACTATAAAATTCAGTTTGGCCATTGAATGGGATACATCGGAATTAATGGAAAACTTAATATGCCATTAATAACGGGTTATTAGAATGTAAACTAAAATTATATTACCCAATAGTAGGTACCTATTGTAATAATAAATGATAAGTGCGCATAATAATATGTGCACATGAATTGTGTCAAATATTCGGCGTGGCGATTTGATTGTGATTAAAGCTTTTCAAATAATGATGAAAACTCGAAAATGAAATTCGAGTAAATTACGACAACAGACTTTTATACTCTGAGATTTCGTACTGTACGCTATATACTGCAGTTATCAAGGCTGGGCATTAACGAGTTAAAAGTTAAAATTAAGTTAAAAAGTTAAGTTAATTTTAATTAAGTTACTTACGCGGTACTTTTTTTTTAGATTAACTTTTAACTTAATAAGTTACTTTTTTTTTTATTAAAATTAACGTGTTAACTTCAAGTTAACTTTATACAAAAGTATCTAAATTAAGTTAGATTTGCCCGAAGAACAATGCAAATTTTCGAATGAGGATTTTACTTTTTGGTACCTATACGCAATTTTAGTTCACGTTCACGAGCCCGGTCTTTTTAACTACATGGAGGCTGGTATTTATGTCTATCCAGTATAGAAAATATATTGAAGTGATAGG
>JAIPRL010003040.1:0-38248 GCA_025469235.1 Pemphigus obesinymphae | reverse complement strand
AACCCGGAATCCGGAAAAAATTAAAACCGTTTTTTAACCACGTATCAGAAACCCGGAAAAATTTTAACCGGTTTAAACCCGTAACCCGAAACCCGAAAAATTTTAACCCGTTTTGACTCCCTGGTTTTAAGTGTATGACTCGTGCGTCGGTGCAACTATTACGCATGCTGTTTACATCTTATACATTATATTCAAATGTAAGAGTCGGTCTACATGTTTGAAAATAAAAATGAATTTCAACGAATCAACGGTAAACGTGAACAAAATATTAATTAAAAACTTTGTTCGTCCCGAATAATATTACATATATGTAGTATTACGCATAGTAAACCCAAACTAAACAAATCTCATCCGTGCAATTTATCATTATTATTTCGTATAGTTGATGTATAAGAACTGTATAAATATAATATAAACGTGAACAAATAGAAGGAACACGATATTATAATAATATTATACACAAATAATAATGCGCCGGTAGCATTTTACATGTTATTATATTTTCATTGTACGAAAATCGTCGTATTATATTATTTTGCTAGTTTTCGGTCAATGTTTGATCAGTGGTCCGCCACGTTACGAGTGCCCACGTTCCACGCGCTTGAATATTTGTCTTATCGCATAATAATAAATTACTACATAATAATATCTGCACGGCTTATCAAAACACGACGTCACGAGACCAAAATATTCTCTATAAAATTAATAATGGTAGGTAATAACTATTCGCAGACGCGGTGCATGGGTCCCCGGGACAAGTTAGCTGGTATTTACAGACGGTGCATATATATACATTGTGTGTAGAATGTCTGAGGGAAAATATTATCAAGTCGGGTCGTAGTGAATAATTTCATGTAAAACGAAATGATACTTCAAAGGCAATTATTTATACAATTTCACTTCTGCCGAAAGATTAAAAATCCGGCGAAACGCGTAGGCGCGGTGCTCGAAAAGTGACTATATACTTACGGAAAACACGCGTTTGACAGCCGTGCGAGACCGTTTAAAGAGGGACCCGGGCCGGGTCGTGAACGGACACACGTGGGCGTATATCGATTAATGTCCCGAAAACACGTTAATTGACCGTCGTGTTCAGGTTCACTGCCAGTCTAATCCGTCGCCATTGATTTGGCGATAAAATATTTACCGAGATTTCCCCGTTCGTAAATCCCGTTCGATTATCATAAAATATGGATGGACAACTGATGGACTGAATTCTTCGTTGGAAACGATGTCAGATGCGACATATCCGATAAGGAAATTCGTCCGGTGAAAATCAATACGTTTTTCTACATTTTTTTTGAATCGTACACAAAAAAAAACCTATAATATTGATAAAAAAAAAAATGTACCCATTAAATCGATAAAATTATCGTTATCTACTGTGACATAACCGACAGACGTTTTTGTACAATTGAAAATTATTTAGTCGTCATTTTTTGCTATCTCGTCGCACACAAATTGAAGGGTTTAACGAATCAATATAGTCGTATAATGTCTAATTGACGGCTGGAAGGATAAAATAATTATTGTTCTAACAAAAACTGTGTACGTTATTATAGAGTCCATTTTTACAGTTGTCATCCAGTTGACTGTTGACCGTCGATTTGACATAATAATAATATCAAAAATATATTTATTGAAATAATTGTGGTAGTTCTATATCGTTGTGATAATTATTGATCGTTTCGCATCCAATTTTTTCAATGTAGGTAATGAAAAATGAATCAACGACAACTATAAATCGTTGGTTTCCTACAATCGTGCATCCGTGAAAGCGTGATGCGTGGTGAGTCACTGCGTAATGACGCTTACGTGATGCGCGATGAAAGTGTTTTGCTGCACTGCGTGATTTTATAACTGTGCCGTCCATGCGCATTGTTTACACTACTGTACGTTTTTGACTACGAAGGGCAATAAATTGAATTATTTCAAGACTAAAATTTTCACTAGTTCTACAAAATGGATAATTTGATGGTAGGTGAAGCCGACGATGAACTTCTACTACTAGTCCGTTTATTTAGAGAGAACAGTGATGAAATGTACATTGAACGGAATTGCAATTGAAATTTTTCTCCAGACATTTTCTTCGATGTTATTATCTTTATAATGCTTGTCACTTAATTCATAAATCACTTTAGTTTTTCATCGTTTACGGTACAGAATAATTTAGATTACATTATTTAATTAGTTTCTGTTGAGACTTGAGTTTAATCTACAATAACTAGTAAAGTATAAGTTTAATTTATAATAACTATTATTATTATACCACGAATGAAGAATAATAATAGTAAATAATACCGTGATGTAAATAATCTTCTTCTATGGAGACAACGTGATAGAACGATCCCTCGAAAAAATTGCCCGACCTGCAACCGTGACGTGATTCACGCGCGTGGAATTTCCCGTGCGTGAATTATAAATAAACACTTCAATTATCGCGCGATCGCGCAACAGACACCACGCATTGCGTGGTTGTAGGAAACCAAGGCAAACAATTGAGCACAGGAAAAATCAAATACACGATTTTTGAGAAAAATTTTTTTTCAAAAAATGCGTTTTATTATTCTAATTAGTTATGTAAATAATCATGATTTATTGGAATAATTAATAGATATCTAATAAAAGCACGGAACAGAAATATGGACATTTGTCTTCTACGTTATTCTTTTTTGAGCACATCATATATTGTTTAAATTATAGCTTATATAATATTATATAAGTACCGATTAGAAATTATATTTGAATTATTTTTCTGATTCATGAATAAATCTATTACAGGGTCATAATCAAGGACACTATAAAATATACCTATGTATTTTATATTATTTAGCCCAAATATAATAATCATATCGTTTGAATGATGAATTTGATACACTAAAATTAAAAAAAAAAATCGTCTAAATAATAATTGACGATGAAAACTCTCATTTGAAAAATTAAAACAAATATTGCTACAAAAAACTATTTTAATAGGTAACAGAAAAGAGCAAAATACCTACTGGCAACCAGGGTTTTTAAGTAGATATACACTTACTTAGAGTATTTTAGAAAAAGCCCAATCAGAAAAATTCACGAATTTTCTAAAAAAAAAAAAATGTATTTTTTCCAATTATTCGGATAAATAATTATTTTATAATTTAATTCTAAATGTATTTAATGTAATATACACTTTAAGTGAAATATTACGGAAAATAAACTCAATATTATACCTACCTTTTTTCTTAAGTATAGGTTTTCTTAAATTTATCTAGTCAGTGGCACAACTAAGGGAGTGAACAACAGACTCATACTCATCTCTTATTGGCATATATGTATATAATAGCATAATAAGTTAACACGAATATTTTGTCAAAAAATATAAAAATGTATATCAATATTCTGATATATATTTGGTGTGTCATTTGATTTCATATATTCTATAATATATACGATTAAATATAATATTATTATTATAATTATAATTATATATTGTTTGATATTATATTTCTATGAAATCTGTTTAATTGTAATTTTTTTTTTTTTTTTTTTTTGGACTCTCTCCGTTGTCCAAATCCTAGTTTCGCCACTATCATAATTAAAAAAAGAAAATAATTTTAAAAATAAGGGATGAATCCTTGGGTATATCATTACGCGGACGCACTTACTTGTTGTACGGTATGCCTTTCTGGAAATTCTCTCTCATCGAAGCCAGCTTTTCGAAATATCGTATACCGTAACTGAAAAGAAAATAAACTGTGTCAGATTGCAGTGTACTAAAAGTCTAAGTAAAGTACGGCGAAGGTTTTATTGCGATTCGGACACACACACACACACACACACATAATCATGGAGTGGTATTCGTGTGTATGCCAATATATTGGTGTCAGTGTGTGTGTGTGTATTTGTGTAAACGGTCAAAGGAGCGTAATTTTACACCAACATGTACGCGAAGACGTTTTAAAAAGCTTCTTTCCCCGAACAAAGAAAACCTTTTTTTCCCCTTAAAGTTCAAACAAGTTTTTTTTCTTTTACTGACACTGTTATATTAATGGACGGGAAAAAATACGCTCATCGTATAAGTCACTTTATACTTGAAGAATATTAATTGAACAATAAATGTTTTAATTAAATTTCGAATAAAGTTTGATTTTCCCCATCGCCCGTCATCATTTTTAATTATTTACTTATTTCTCTATTTACGGATGTTTAGTTATTCATATTATAATGTAAAATTAAATTTTAAATAATTATTGAACAGGTATTCAAAGAAAATACTGGAGCAAAAATGTAAAAATATAATTTATTTAGAAGTTATAATTGTGCTCAAATGTATTTCTATATGAATAATTTGTTGTTGTGCTATTTTAATACAGACAACAATAATTTGAAACTTGAATAATTTGAAGTTCAAAATCCATGAAGATAACATTCATCCAGAGTAATATTAAGTTATAATTTATTCCACCTATCCTTCTAATGTTTTTTGATTGGAATAAAAAAATTTTAAATACTATGCAAAATATAAATAATATAATATAATAAATTTGTTCACATTTTTAGAAATGTATTTAAATAAAAAGATTTCATATAGTTATATTACAATTCACAATTATATTATTTTCTATTCGAAAACTTTTGAATGTGCTGAATAAACCTCAATAACGTTAATACGTTAACCAAGGCGTTAAGCAAATATCCCGTATTTACCAATATAAATACCAAACATATTCAAAAAAACTATTCTGCAAACATGCCAAATATCCAATTTATATACATATTTTTAACGATAAACTAAAAAATAGCCGGCCATTAGGGGGTGGTAGCACTTCACTCATTGGGTAGGATACTGGTGGTAGATATATTGAATTTGAAAGCAATGATAACAGATAAATTATTTTATTCCATAAAACTATTATGAGCGAACCTTTGGTGTATATAACATCAGTATTACTATTTGCATCTATAAGGCCAAGGGGCTAAGTAAAAATACGATGGAAAAGTAAATAGTAAATAGTACTGTAGTACGTATTCGGTATGTACATTTTAAATTTCTATCATTTTAATTTTCCAATTCATGATAACTTTGGGTCTTTTTTGATATTATACATATTATATGTCACCTTTATAGTTGATAATCAGGACTAGTTTTCTTTAAAAAAAAAAAAAGGTAAATTTTCATTGCGCTTTTGAAAACTATTTAAAAAAAAAATTACCTCTATAAATATACCAACTAGAACGAATTTCCTATCAAATTTTTCTAACCAGAAAAGCCTTACTTTACTCATTCTACCCAGTATAAAACATACATCCATGAAAAAAATTTTTAAAAATCTTTATAAAACCAATACTTTAACCACCACGTTCCGAATCTAATAATATAAAATATAACCAATAGTGTCAACTCCCTAGTGACTAAATCAACAATTTCCCTCGTAACTATGTACTAGTACTATAACTGCGGACGAATAAACATATGGATGGACACAACGGGCAACGGGGATATAAAGTATTCTAATTTTTTGTTGTGAAACTTAACACCTGTGACCTTTAAAATACATATGAACAAAATTGACCGTTATCAATATTCATCATAACTGAAATCAGTATAGAAAAATAATTACGAACATTTTGTAACATGCATATCAATTTGTAGTAAAACTCGGTCAAAAATTGAATTTTGAAAATTTTAACGCATCGTCTTACATGGCATAGATAAATAGCATTAACTATTAGTAATAAATATATATATATATAATATATAAGTTATAAGTTACTATAAGTTATAATATATTATTTGTTATTATATATTATTCAACACATTCATTATTTATTATTTTATTTGTCAATTAAAAGTAGAATGAGCGTTTTCGTGCCTATAATGTATTGTATCGGACATATTATAGGATGTCTCTATCAGAATATAATATTATTCTAGAACACATTTTGATAAACCTCAAAAAAAAAAAAAACATTACTGTAAAATCAACAGGTTCCTCACTACGCTTAGAATCGAATGTATCTAATTAAAATCTATTCTTATATTTTGCTTTGACTTTTTACAGGCCTTTCAGGCCCATTGCCGCAACAACTACTTGCCCCCATTCTCCTCTGTCTTTTGCCGTTTCTTCCGCATTTCTTACTCCCAACATCTTCAAGTCTTCTTTTATTCTATCTGTCCATATTTGTCTGGGTCTTCCTCTGGGCCTCTTTGTATTTGGTTTCCAAGTAGTTATTTGCCCAATTAGTCCTTTTGATCTCCATACATGTCCGGCCTAACCTATTCGCATGCTTTTCAAGGTCCCAACAATGCTAGGTTCATTATATAGTTCTTCTAAGTTTTTATTGCTTCGTATTTCATATTCTCCTTCATTGTTTCTCTCTGGGCCAAATATCTTTCTCTCAAATACTTCTAACTTTTTTTCATCAGCTTTTGTTGTCGCCCAGGTACTGCTTGCGTATAGAGCTACTGGTTTAACTAGAACTTTATATAAGATTACTTTGGATTTTCTTGATAATAGCTTTGACTTGAACAATGGTATCAGTCCATAGTAACACCTATTTGCTGCGATGAGCCGTCTTTTAACTTCCTCGTGGCTATTCGCGTCTTCGTTGATATCTGCACCTAAATATTTAAAATTTCTCACCCTTTCAAAGGTGTGATCATTTACTTTTAAGGAGTCTTATTTATTACCTTAGTTTTATTTATTACCTTTATTACCTTAGTCTTACTTATTACCTATAGGTATATATTTTATAATATATGTATGCAATAATAATTATTATACTTTGTGAAGCGAAATGAACGACTAAATTAATGTTGAAGTTCGTTAAAATTATGAATTACGTATAAAAAAAAAAGTCATGTTTAGTTCATACATTTTGAACCGTTTGCTCATTTGAACTCGTTCATTCCAAGGTCTGATTAAAACGCAGTCAATATGTCTACTGATTATCAATAGTGTTGTCTATAGAACTCTTAAATAGTACACTTATTGTCATAAGTTTTAAGTTTCAAAATACAGCGAAGAAAATTATACAATATTATAATTTATAAGTATTAAGTTCTTATATATTGTACGTGATACACAAAGCAATTTACCAAACGAGTTCACTATTTTGCGGTATACATTTGTACAAATTAATGATAATATTTTTTGAATCGCATTGTATAATGTATGTACAACAATATATAATACGGTCGAGCATAGGATTTTGTGTCAGACGCAGCAAAATACTAACCAGCACAAATTTTAGTTAAACTTAAACATTTAGCTCAAAAATTTATTATTTAACATAAACTAATAAAAGAACATTTAGAAAACGATTTAAAAACAAAATATGCAAAGCCAATTTTAGTATTTATTTGTCATTCCATTTTTTATTCATCCCGTAAGTCCATTAAATACACATTTTCCGGCCCACTAAAATCGAGAATAAGTTTTAGGTGCAGCAAAATCACATGCATTTATTGCATCCGTGCACATGCCTATATTGTGTACAATTTATGTGTGTAATACCTATTAATTGTAAATATGCGTTACGTATTATCTTTATCATTCGATATGATATGTTATGTACATAAAACGTTTAAAAATATATTATGTACTTGAGTATTAAGTTTAAGATAAAAAAATGTTACGAATTATAAAAAAAAACGTTGAAATTAATTCCCGGTAGGTTACGAGTATATAGTCGAGCTTTATTCCATATTTGGAGCTATAATTCCAAAAATCAGTACAAATCGCAATAGTGTTGTTCAATAACGAAACAAATTAACACGTTTTTGTACGAATTATTTTACGAAAAACTTACAAAATGATTACTTACCTATTGTTTGGGTTTTCGTTATATTAAAGGACAGTGTCGTGGGAATCTCGGCGTTCCATTAATAATACATTTCACGACCGAATGCTTTGTTCTGTACAAACACCGCGAACCCGCGGGAATTCGCAAAAACGGGCAAAATAATACTCTATTCATCTATTTAGTCGAGTTTGGTTTTTTAATGTATTACAAAAGCGTACCTAAATTAAATTACAAATTACAGTGAGTTAAGTCAGCGGAGGGTTTATACGAGTATGTATGGATTTATGAAATAGTAGAATTGGTGATTTTAACCAATACTCAAAGTATATTATGTACAATATATTTAAAAAACGTATTAATGAATTATTAGTAGGTTTGACATTTCTAATAAAAATAAAATAGAAACTACTAAATAATCTAATAGTGTTAGATTCTGTATTAGAATATGATGTTTAAATTCTAGTTTGAATTTGAACTAGACTCCGATATAAAATTGTTATATGGACGTAGAATGTAGATATATTACTTGTAAGACGTTACTTGAGTAGTATAATATTATTATTTGTCCGTTAGTTTCTTTTATCCACGACATTGGTAAAATTTGAAGATAATTTATGTTATCAAAAGTCACCTATATATTTATTTATTAACATAACATAACATTTTCTGAAAAAAATTAATTAATTTTACATACAAAGTAGAACGAAATATACATTATTACTTCTTCTTTGGTATTCGACAATGAGGTTGATTTTACAGCCTTCTTTCAAATTCTTTCCACTCTTCCATTATTATTGACTAGTATTTTCAGGTCCATATAGCTTATCAGATATTATTGCTTAAATACTAGAAATACAATAACATTTTATATGGCGGCCAACGAATTAAGTAACAAAATTATGAGGTTTTATTAAAGTCACATAACATTCGATGTAAGGGGTGATTACTGCCACAAGAAGTGGAGTGAAGTGGAACATAAAAAGGATTATGGTCTTTAGAATTGTGAGAGGACACACGGAATTGGATTCTAGAGAGAAAAATATGGAACATCAATGATGCCATTAAGGAGAGAGGAAACAAAGTAATATCAGAGATGAAGTGGTAGGCTGAAAGGGTTTAAATCCTTTGTCAAATAAGAATGACAAACAACTATACCATATTCCAATGTTAAGTCGATAAGAGCAGAGTAGGTAGAGCAAAGGCAACTAGGAGAAGTAAGTATTCTAGAATTCCGTTTTATAAACCATAACTTTTTGAGAGCTTTACTGATAGTAATATGTTTATGTGATGCTCAAAACTCAAATATAGCAAGTAAAAAGAGAGAAAATAGAGAAACACATGCTCAATAGGAATATCTGAGAGATGATAAGCAAAGAAAATAGAAATATGGCTTCTATAACATGACATTTATTGAGGTTGAGAGAGAGAGACCAAGGTGTTGGACTGAGGAAGAGAAGATGTTAAGTTCAGACTGAACAATGAGGTAATTATTTAATAAATAAATTAAAAAATAGATTTTCATGTTGTTAGCAAATAAGAAAAACTTGAAATTTGTGAGAAATCACTTGAAGGTACGTCTCTTAATTTGAAATTGGAATCAAGAATCTTAACAAACGGTTTCCTATTTATTAAGTACGATCTTATCCAAATAAGGAGAGGATAGCCGATACCGAGTGATTCAAGTATCTTTATAAGAAGACGGTGATTAACATTGTCAAATACTTTTCTGAGGTCAGTAGAGATTTCAATTTAGCTTTATAATGTATTTTGCGATAGTTTTTAATGGGGTGATGGTTTATAGTTGTATAACTTATTCATCCTACAGAAAACATGAATGTCAAACGAAACAGAATCGAAATTATGGTTTTCCTGATTTTCTCTTTTTTCAATATGATTCTCGATTTCATTTTAAAGCAATTATTCAAATAAATGGTTTGGGTATAGAATGGCATGTTTTTTCTTTTGTATATTTTCAACTAAATAGATATTTTATACTAGGTATATTTCCTCCTCTTTATTTTTGAAAAGTTAAACTAACATATAAACGTTATTAGATATAGTTTTAATAGATTGATATAATAAAGTTTTATTTATTTTTTTTGAATTAATATAATATTGGTTATTGACTGTGCAGATATTATTGTGATATACTGATAGGTATCTACATATACCTACTCGTAATACATATTATCTATACTGTACAATGTACCTACATAGGTACCTATGTATAATCAAGTTAGTGGTGGAAAACAATTATTTACCAATTTGATCAAACCGAATATTTATTAATCAGTTAGTTTTTTTTATAAAATTTTTAGTGTAAATATACTTATTGTATTGTCCAAGAATTTAATAGTATCACAGCAAAAAAATTAATCCAACGTCATAATATATATTTTTATATAGATGACTAGTTTAATACCAAGTTTAAATTCGAATTGTACTTTATAGTGAGATGAGATTCAATAACTTTTTTTGTAATATGCAATGGATACCGCAAATAATGTGTAATTAACTGTTCACCAAGTTTTACTAATAACTGCATTGGTAATAATATATGTGAGATAACGTAAAATGGTTATTATTAAAAATGGGATGTTGCAGACCACTATAAAACTTTATATATAATTTTTTATTTTTTATTTTTTTTATTTGTTTATATATAACTACATATAAACATGACCTAAAAAGATTAAAAAATATTGAAAATTGCTAGACATCATTTTGACCTGATACGTAATATTGTAAAATTAAAATACAATTTTATCGACAGAAGGAGAGGGGCGATTGGGCATGTGCTCAGGGTCTCAAAAAATATTTTAGTGGTAAATTTTGCATAATTTTAAAGAAAATTATGTGGAAGTAAATGATCATTTTTTTTTGTTTATTTTTACTTTTTGAAAGCGATTTTTCCCAGAGCCTTGCTAAACTTTACTAGTTAGTATCATTATCATCTATCTTAAAAATAAAAATTATACCATTTCGTACATATTTAGTAGAATTCATGGAGAGTAAAGTGCTTTGATCTATCAAGGTACTCTAATGTGTTGAACTATAGAGCTCTCTTAATGACAAAGGCAGTACAATTAAAAATATTTAATTTTTGGGAAAACTAACATTTAGCCTTTTCAGTAAACGATATTTTATGGATTTTTTGAGATACTAAAACACGGGTTTACCGCATGAAAGTGGTAAAAATAGACTTATAGAATATTCAAATTAACAATAATGTATAAAAATTTTAGTTTTGAAAATTTGGTAGTTACTACTTTTCCTACTAGTATATCATAGAGTATACGGCCATTATCATATAACTATGAGTTATAAGTTATAAACATATTATAAAACAATACTAAAAGATATTTCTGAATTTTATCATGTAAAATAATTTGTACTTATTTATTTCAATAATTTACTTATATATACTTACAAAAAATTGATAATTCATTTTAGTTAAATGTTCGGAGCGATAATAAATTATGTCTACCGATTAAGCAGGGTTCTTTTATATCAGTATCTATACAATGAAGTCTTATAAAAACGTCCTACAACGTAAAAAATTACCTAAAAGTTACTATAATACTAAATAATGTTGTATAAACATGAGGAAATCACATTGATAAACAAAACAATACACTTAAAACTAGAAATGTAAAAAAAATTAAAAATGAAAATTAGATTTTTTAACTAAGAAACTAACTTATGAATATGTTTTGTGGGCCGTAGCATATTGCACAATAGAACTTACAGAAAATAAAACTGGTAAAAGTTATAAACACCTCTAATAATAGATTATTGTTAATATTTAGCGGTATGGTACAAATTAAACAAACCGATATAATTGATTTTAGTATTTAGCATATTTTATTCGACAGGCATTATATAGAAACATTAAAAACATTTTGTCTGGGCAATACAATATCACAGTTATTAAATTAAAATACATTATTTTATCAATGTAAATTACATTACGTTATATGGGTTAAGTGCACTATACGTTTACATTAGGTACTATATAATATTATAAATATATTTTTCTATATATTTCAACCAAACATTAAAATAGATCCTAAATATTGTAGTAGTAATATATATATATGTGTATAAACAGTTTTTAAAAATAGAATAAATCTCTAACGGATAAATGAATATTGTTTAAAGTCTTAATTCAATAAATTATACATTTTTTAAAACTCAATTAATGATTGAAAATGTAATTTGTGTGTCTTGGAAATTGGTCACATTCAGGGGCGTAACTACCCATGGGTACAGGGGGCACGTGGTGCCCCCACAAGTCTGTTAAGCTGATTTTTGAGACAATTATTAGTATATGATACAAGCTTATAAGTGGGTCTAAAAATGTGGCTTGGTAGGTATACCGATACATATCTAGTTGCGGCACTGGTCACATCTGACATGATCATAAAATAATATGACAAAATAGTTTTCTAAATTGATTATCTAATTCAATATCAGTCGATCAGTAGATGTCAATTTCGGAGAGAAAAAAAAAAATAATAAATAAATAAAGAGCGATATAAACTTGCCGAGATAATGTTACCGAAGTAATTGCAGTTTATATAAACGATGGGGAATACAATACAAATGTTTGACTGTCGAATGTACAAAAATAAATGTATAGATAACTTTAAACGAAAGTGAATACAAATTCGATGATTAATGGCGACAGTGTAAAAATTCAATTATGCTGAAGAAACCGAATTCACTGACCAATGTGCAAGTCGACTAATGTGAAAAGAAAAATGATGATAACACCATCACATTGAATTAAACAATACATTTATATTCGGTGAATCTATTGAAATAAAATCAACCAATAGTTTGGCACTAAATTTATAATCATAAAATTAATCAGGAAATGAAAAAAAAATATGGGACAAAAATACCGTAAAAAATATTAATTACTATTAAGGGCGGTGAAATTATTGTACTAAAAATACATTAAATTAATTGAACTGTTATATAACACTAAATTATAGGTGAGACTATTCAACAATAAGATATGGTGCACACTAAGACGGATCGTTTAAAATTAAACGATATGATCAAATAATTTTTTTCCCCGTGCAATTATTTTGTCGTATAATTAACTTCAAACGAAGTTTAAACTGTTTATCCATATTATATCTCTCGTAAAATATGTTAGTGTGATTTTTGATATCAATAGATGTTTTGAACGTATAAAATGCAAAATATCAAGAGAAAAAAAATTTGAGTACCTACACAAATCTTAAAATATTACAATGGTTTAACGACGAACTTTGTTAATTATTCACATATTTATAGTTTTAAGATTTAAGTGATATCATTATCTAAATTACATTTTTTTGTATCGTTTTGAAATGACACATAATGAGACAAAAAAATAGGTAGGTACATATAATGAGTAGTATCAGTAATAAGTAATACAAAATTGTTCGTTGTCTATAAATAAGGTAGGTATTACATAAGATGCTCAATGAGAGGAAGGGCATTTTAGAATCATTATTCATTAAAAATAGTTACATAATTATTGTTTAATAAAAATAATAAAAATAAAATTTGAAGGTCGAAGCGTCTCTCCCCCATTTGGATTCAAAATTGTAAAGGTCTATACTTTTATTTTATATTTTATACAATTATACTAGTACATGTTTAATTTTTATATATTTAATGATTTTTGGCATTAATTATAGTTAACTAACCTAGTTTAAATATTTAAATTTACAGTTTGTTTATGTAATCACCCAGTTAGAATTCTGGAACGAACAATTTTCTCGACCAAAAAATTTAAAACTGTCATTTCGGTCAAAAAAATCATGTAGTTTTTGGCCTAAGATGAATTGATGTAACGCTTATGAGGATTACCTTTTAGTTTGAGGAGTTTGTAAGTCAGCCACTCACGTTTTATCTCCATTAACAATAAAATGGAGAAAATCCTCTTCTTTGAGTTCATAACGATCCAAAAACTCTTCACGCCTAAAACTTCAAAAACCTTGCACTTGGCGGGACTTTTTATGGATATCGTTCTCGGAAAATGCT
This sequence comes from Pemphigus obesinymphae, assembly GCA_025469235.1. Taxonomy (NCBI): domain Eukaryota; kingdom Metazoa; phylum Arthropoda; class Insecta; order Hemiptera; family Aphididae; genus Pemphigus; species Pemphigus obesinymphae. Next base: position 24,418 of record JAIPRL010003040.1, on the reverse strand, counting down.
ACTGCATCCACAATTTTTGTCGTACTTATTTGGTTCTAGTCTCATTCGAAGCAGGGGAAGTCACCCAACACGGCAATATGAAAAATACCTCTGCCCGTGAGAACACTAGTACTCTTATTTTCTGAATGTGCCTCGTAATATATACTTGAATTTTTTTGAAAGATAATTTATATTTTCTATAAAAATTAACTTTTTGATGACTGATTTAAGTCAATATTTTTTCTATTTTAATGTTAAACTTAACCACGATGTAAAATTATTTTTTGTTAACTATTAACTTTGAAATGAAGGCTTTTGGGCGAATTTAACGTATTTCAGTTAATCATTTTCATTCATTTGCCCATCTTCGGTTTTGTAAGTTCATATTTTTAAGGGAATACATTTTTTTCAACAAAATAAATGGAGGAGGGAAGGGGGAAGGGGGAATCAAAAATATCAATGAAAATAAGTGTAGGAATAGCATTCTGTCGTATCTTCTTCACTTTGACCATTGGGGTAATATAGTCTTATGAAATGGGTTAGTAGATATATATATATATATATTTTAAATACGATAATTTACCTATATACGACTTTTCATGTGGATAAAATGTACGATTTTTTTCATTATTATTAAATTAAACGTAAAATATGAGTCATTGGTGCTTACCGTTTGTAAGATATGGGCCTATGTATACGGCTGACATATATGTAACATATTGTATATAAAATGAATTTTGAATTTCCGAGCTCGTGTCATAGTGCTGCCGTAGATATATATGTATTATAGTGTATATCGCGTTTATATTAATTATTAATCTTATTCAAAACCAACTGCTGTCGCTTCACTGGAGGACACCAGACATTCTCGCATCGTTGCGCGTAATAACACACGCACACACGCACACACACACACACATATATATTATATATTATATATACACACATACATGTACATAATTTATATTGGGCTTAACAGGTAACCGTGTATATGGTATGGGTACATGGTACATATAATAATATAATATGTGGTATACAGTCGTGTGTAATGTGTGTATATGCAGTACAGATCTAACTAAATTGTTATCGTGTATTGTTTGCTTAAGATTGTTAAATATTCAAAATGAATTTATTAAGCACGAGCGCTAAGTAAATACGCTCAATTTAAGTTTAGTGGATTTTGTGATGAAAATAACGTAATATTATATTCGGTACTGCGGTATAAGTTCCTACCAGCGAAAACGAACATATTGTTATAGACAATATTATATGTTCGTTTTCGCTCGAATTAAATTTAATAGTAATATTTATTATTGTATAATTCATTTTAATACGAAAACGTAAGATCAATGGCATATTGACTGTTCCAAGGTTTAATATTAACACAGATTAAATGAAACCAGATTGTGCACTCAATGCTTATCAAAAAAAAATCGAATTCGATAGTTACTATCGAGTCAACAAATTACTGTTACCACATGTTAGAATCTAAAAGTCTTTAATGATTTTCTAATGATTTAAATCCTAATATTATTTATTATCATTTATGAACAGTAAATAACCCAATCACAGCATCTTATTCACGATTCTATTATTCTAAGCCCGAGTGCACAATCTGGTTTCATTTAATCTGTGATATTAATGTTTTTAGGTTTCTAAACATAAGTTTGGACGGGCACCTTATAGTTACTTGTACATGGTTACGATTGTTTATTTGGTTACTAGAGAGGTGTAGATATTATTTGTTTTGTTTTATATTCATGGCTTTTCTAACTTGTTTTTCTTTTATATACGAGTACGCGTTTATATTTATCGGTTATATGTAATATAACGAGCCAAGGAGGTCTAAATTATAAATTTAGTAAATAATTTTAACCGTATACACTCGTATATATAATATATTTCATTTCCGTTTTCCTCTTTCAGTTATAACTCAAACTCTCCTATCCTTCGTCTAATGAGATACACCAACGAAGACCCCTACTTTTTATTTACAATAGGAAATATGATTAAAATAACAATAATAAGAAAGTTTGTAAAAAGTGTAAACATGTGTAAATAGCATTGATAAGTTAAGATAAGTCACGTTTCTAACTTGCATATTTGTAAAATGTTAAATTTTGTAAATTGCAATTTTTTGCATTAAAAATCATCATATAATAATTTATTATGTATTTTAGGAATATAATATTATTTATGTAATAATCATTCATTTTACTTTATCTAATTTAATTGTTTTCGTGTTTAGGTTATTTAAAGGAAGGACGCGCAGTTTCCTGGAGGAGACAAGAATTATGAGCACTGTGTGGATATAACATGTATACATACGTTCATTTTATGTAGATGAAGTCCTTATTATTATTATTCGTTACCTATATATATTATGTATAGGTACCTATATTTTATGTATATGTACCGCAACGAAGAGAATATTATTATGTGGTGTGTTATTAGATTATAATTTTAATTTTTATACTATATTGTTGTTCTGATTTTCAAATTAAACGTGTTATTTTAATAAATCGTAATATGTGTAGTTCTGAAAATGTCGAGTTTTTCTTTATGAGAATAAATAGGTACTGCAATTATTTTTTTCCCAAAAATAGATAAGTTACAATAATTTATTATTAGAAAAATTTGAAGCATGGAAATTAACTAGTTAATAAGTAAAAAGTTAAGTTGGTGCGTTTACATGGCGACAGTAAACCTCGACTGTCGCAGTCACAGCAGTCGCTGTTGTAGAACTGTCGTGTAAATCATTCCATAGTAGCTGTTATGACAGTATGACAGTATTTTGTCACACTATCTACTAGAGGTCTCGATTTCACGTGTATTTGTATACACGTGTAATACGTATATGTGTATTTACGTGTATGCGAGTTCGTGTAATTATAATTACACGTGTACACGTGAAATTATAATCAATTACACGTACATTAACTACACGTGTATTGATAAAAAGAGTATTTTATTATCGAATATCGATCATGCCGTTTTATTATTTTTCATGGCTTGAATACCACAAAAACCGTATAATATCCTCAAATTTGCTGTGAAACACCACGTCAGATAAGTAACTAGAGAAAACGCGTTTCCGTCACACTCTCCTGTCACACGCCGTCGTAACTCTCCTCGCCGTTACACACCACCGTAACGTTCTTCCGTAACACGCCGACGATATGCGTTTCCATCACATGCCACCATCACACGCTGCAGGAGATCGTGAAGGAAACGCGTTACGGTGGTGTGTGATGGAGTAGCGTTATAGTTTTGTTTGACGATAGAGCGTTACATCAGTGTGTGGCAGAGGAGCGTTACGGCGGCGTGTGACGGGAGAATGTGGGTAATCAAAAATAATAACGAACTTAGGGAACAATATTATTTCGTTCTGTATTTGTTCTTTGCTTTTTATGATCGAGAACGTATACCCATAATTTGTTCGTGAATAAAAACATTATATTCGTTATTTACATGTTTTTGTAGTGGGAACAAATAAAGAACAAGTTCTTAACCCTTGGGAATATGTCACCACTGAAGAATGACTTTACAACAGATTATTACTAAAACCGGTTGTTAATAAAATTAAAATTATATAATTTATTTGCCCGCCCCCTTAAGATTTCCAGATCGCGGATCTGATTATATTCAATTTTAAACGTGCCATCACTATTTGGTTCCATATCATACTTTGATACTTTTTGAACACCAATAGTATATATCTTAGTTTTACAGTTGGTACAAAATAAATGAATAAAACTGTTGATACTATTTGACACTAAAACACCATATTGACATCACTGGTTCCAGTATAATACTGGGCACGATCCAAACACCAAATTATAAAATACAATTTCTACCCGGGATGATTGATATTTGTCAATACACGTGTAGTTGCTTATAATTATACGTGTACATGAACTCAGTCACGTGAATTTAAATTACACGGACAAAATCATAGCCTCTACTATCTACTCGAGCTAGAATGATTTACACCACGACAGCGACTACTGTAACTACGAATGTCAAGGTGTACTGTCACTATGTAAACTCACCTTAACTTGATTTTTTTACTTATTAACTAGTTAAAATATTATGTTATTAACTATTTAAAATTTTTAACTTAACCAGTTAACTTTATAGTATAATTACTGTAAACTTATAAAATTATCTAGTTAAAAAAATGCATCTTAATTATTGACACTGTAAAACGACTGGAGACTTTCTAACTATAGCTATATCCATGAGCGGTTTTCTTATACTTCAATTATTTTAAAATTTAAAATGTTTTGTATTTTATCGGATTGTGCACGAAATTTTTATATGTATCGAAGTCCCAAAATACCGTACCAGGTCGTCTCCGCTGTCAAATTCAGGCGTGTGGCGCGGGCGGCGTCGAGGTACGACCCCAGTACGTATAAAAAATTTTGGGTCTATTTCGGTAAAATGTATTACATTTTAAATATAACATTTTTTTTTAAAGTAAGGATAAGGCTGTAAGTAAGGGGTTTCTAGCACTTTTTTATGTAAATTATTGTTTTATGTCAAAAGTTATACGTTTATTGCTATCTTGCATACCTTCCGTAAATCAATAATATTATACAAAAATACTGTAACGCATTTTGCTCGGAATTATCATGTCTCTCGAATTTTAGATAACGTGCTCATAGATGTTTACAGATTAAAATATTTTTGAATTAAATAATACCGTACCTCGTCACCACCCCCGCTCTGTCGTCGCTTTACCTACGAAGGAAATTCAATACCTATATAATTTTAGGAATAAATTAATGTTTACATGCGAAGCGTCCCAGGTTCGACTCCCGTTAGTCAGGATCAGATACGGTATGCTATGGGTGTCACCTAAATATATATTAATCGTAATACATATTACATATTATGTACCTAGTATGTATATATATATAGTGCCACCCGTTATACGAATTGTTTAAATACGAGAAATATCGATCTCTCATTATCTCTCTTATCATCTCGATTATGTTTAGTTTATGCAGTTAACTGCATGTAGTACATTAAACAAAAAAAAAAAAATAAATAAAAAATAGGTACAAACAAACGTTTTAATATTGCGTTGCACATGGAGGGCGCCCTGCAACAACTAGTATTACGATATATAATCGAAGAAGATAAACGCAATGAAGAAATTATACGTTTCTTAATAGAAAAAAAAAAAACATAAAAAAGCCCACAATATGTTTACAGCCTGGCATTTAAAAATGCAATTACCATAGTAATTAATTAATGATGAATGCGAATTTAAAAATCGTTTTAGACTGACAAAAATTCAATTTGATTTTGTTTTGTCAGCTATTGCAACTGATGAACACATACAACTACAGTTAAGTTTTCTATAACAGCGAAACAAAAATTTGCTGTGACATTAAAGTAAATATATATAGACGACAAAAACCACGCACAGTCGGTGCAGTCAAATGCAGAATACTGGTGGCCGGACCTGCAGTGGCTGCAATCGACTGCATGCAGTAAGTTCAACCGCTGTATGAACGAAACCGGTCCCATTAAATACATTTTGGTAGCACTACGCTGCGGCAGCTGCGTGCGGTCGATGACTGCACAAACGAAACCAGGTCTTTAATGAGTGTTGTAGTCAGGAATAGATAAACGAAATGAAGCTTAGGTATGGGTCTCGGTTCGAGCTCCACTTCGCCGAACCGACTTTTTGCGTTTTTTTCTTCTTGATAACGGTGTCTGCGGAGACAATAAGTATTTATTCGATATATGCGGTATATTGCCCCTATAGTTAAAATCTAAACAGAGTTGATCTAATATAATGTCACTGTTAATTATTTTCACAAATTCTTCAAACTCAATAACTTCTTCTCTAGATCCAGAAGGATCCTGGGTCTATATATAAATTTTGAATTTTGATTTTTTTTTGTCAAAAGGGTTTAAATTTAGGTTTCAAGACTTAAAAATCGTATACACCACTTTAGCTACATTGAAAAAATCTTCAAAATCGGCACACACACATTTTTTTAATAGCCATTTTAATTTTGTATTATACTCATTTATATATCTATTTTAATTTTTCGACAACATGAATTATTTCGGTATGAAAACGTGTTCAAATATTGATGGAAAAATAAAAAGAACAAAATAAACGCAAACATTAAAAAAAAAATGTCTTCAATTTTGGGCTATTTATAGAAATTTTCAATTTTGACGTTTTTTTTTTTGTAATAAAAGAGTTAAATTTAGTTATTACTGACATCGCTTAGAATCGTTTTATTGAAAGAAATTATTTATTATTGCTTGAAAATTCTATATATCCACCACACTCTACCTATCCATATCCTATTCAACAAGCGAAGTATTTCCCACCCCCTACTGATCGGCTTTTTAAATTTTTTTGTTATATATTTCACACACGTCGTACGTTCGCAAAAGAAAAAAATTGCATTGTATTCGTTATCTATATTATACGTTGCTTTTGACCTGAGTTTTATTATATATTATATATATATATATATATATGGATGTACATGTTGTACGTATATAAATGGTCGCTAAGTTATATAACTTATTATCAAATTGGAAGAATCTTTTTCAATATTTCTCATCGTTTATTACACGTGCCAATATAGTGCAGTGCGACGAAGTTGGAATGATACGATATTTCTATTTATGGTCCTTGTCAGAGTAGTGTGATTCACCGCTAAAACGCATCTGTATTAATACTAGCTACCTATGTCGTATTAGATTTTATTCGTCTCCTTTTATATAAATCATAAAAACGAAGGCATTTTCTGCGATTCAATATGGAATAAATGTTAAAAAAAAAACAAATAAAATATATAAAATACATTTTCTAAGTAAATCCGACATAATAAAAGATTACTCGTTAAGTTAAAAGTTATTTAAAAATATAACTTATAATTTAACTTTTAATTTTTAAACTCGCTGCTGCGATTGTTATTATGATTGCAATATAGTGTCAAGTGTGTACCTACATGAGTATTTTCATGTACCTATTCATCGAGATTTGCGATTTTGTAAGAAATACTTAAATCATATTTAAATACTGATAATATATATCTTGTATTTGCATAAAATATAATTGTATACTAAGTACTTTCTAAATACTTCTAAAAAAGTGACCAGACTAAAGAGTATTAATAGTATAAATACTATATAAGTATTTTTCTAACCTATCAATTTAAACAAATTTAAATATCATAATTCATGTTATATTTACATAGTCACCTATACACTTTATCTTTAGTTACCGTATCATTAATTCATATTTTATGTATAAAATACATTAAATATTAGGTTATTAAATTATTGTCCAGAATTATTATAGGTATTCTAATACATTCTATATACAAATGTATTAAAACTGGTGTAAAAACTTCGAAAATGTATTCAGGGTGCTTGAAATATACAAAAAAGTATTTTGGAATACTACTGTTGTCTATAAAAATATTTAGGTAAGTACTTATATCCGAATACTAAATACAAGATTGGGGATTTACTTGTTTATCCAAAGTATAACCTTTTTTGATTCAAGTTCAAATGTACTGAGTAGTTTATTGTTTTTTTACATACAATTATTATTTATTTATCGCTGATTTAGCAATAATTGTCGTGTCCGTGAATATTATTATTGTACCTACATAATATTACGCATTGCACAGCTGCATTGTTGGTTGCTGCTGGTCGTTTCCGGCCATAGATTACATAAAGATAGATTACATATTGGCGATAGAAAGCAAATATAGGTGCGCTGTAATCGCTATTGCTAACGGGGCCACTGCATAAATGATAAGAAGGATGTGATAAAGAAATTCAAGTAAAAATGTCATAATTGCATATTTTCGTATTGTTTAATTTTATTGTGTATACATTACTAAAGAAAAATAATAAAATAATATAAACAAGTTTACTAGTTTATACCTCTTATACTATGCACGTACTAATGTTGTACATTGTGGAACATGACAATATTTATGTTTTTTTTTTTTATCTTTCGGTGTTTTAGTATAATAACTATGTTCCATCATATTATTAATATTATAATGAACATAACACTATAGTCTACACTGATAATAACATAATAATCTGGAAGTTGCAATAACAAAAGTTCCAAGAACTTCTGGTGCTTCAAAAATTTGATAACAAATAATAATTTGAGTATCTACCTACAAAATGAATGGCATGTTTAGCTTGTCAAATTATGTAGATTTAAGGAAATAGATTCATATTTTTAAAAGCAGGTATGTCTGGCATATTTTATATCATATTTGATATATAAGTAAATTCATAAGTCACAAATTCATAGTATATAACATATCAAGTACATAATATAACAGAGCTAAATCTATTGGTGGTACTTAAATCATGTTTATTTATTGGGTATTAAATAATTAGTATTTAGCTAAGAACAACTTTTTCTTAAAATATGTAGTGTAATGAATAGAAAAGTGCAATAAAAATTAAAATGTGATGTGTAGTTATTACCTATTGAAATAAAAAACAACTAGAAATTTCACATTTCTTTAATACAATTATATTCGAAGAGTAGCCCCGTTACAGAGCTCCATGCCGTCACCACCAGGTGTCAGCCCCTTTGCTTTCTATGGCGAATAGCGGTCTCGACGCTACCGCAGCGCTGTCCGTTGCGCACACTTGAAAAATGCATATATGATGCGCCGTTTACACACTGGCAGTTTCATTTTATTCCCTCTCCGGCGAAAAATACACTGGGTAAATTATTTAGCATGGCGCAAAAAATTAGTTTGTACCACTAACTATTTATAATCTAACTATATTCTGTGGTTGTATATCTTAACGACGTTTGTCGTTTGGTGCAGTTATTATCTATCCATTTTCAGATGTTATTAGGATATCATTTATCTAGGTTATGTAGTCATAACTGCATAAGGTAAATTGAATTATGTTTTATATGAATGTATTGTATGTAAAATGAATAACGTATATCATATTCGTTATTACAATACCTAACCCAACCGATTAAATCGAGATTTTAGAGAAAATAACATAATACCTAAAATCTTGTCAATATAGTAGTAATGTAGTATTTTTTGGTTATGCACCACCAGATATTTCACACACGAGCCGCTAGCATATTAGTATACCATACATTGCTAAAGAACCGTATATAAATCTTGAGCGCTCATTGGCTACATTTCGTTTGAGATAACATGTACTGATAATAATTCAAAATTTCGAAAATGTATTTTACGAGGTTTTTATATTATTACCATAGAATAACTTATTTATTACTTAATAATAATATTTTAATTTATACTGTGTTAATAGCGTTCATTTTTTTTTTTTAATCGGATTGGCATTGTAGATTCTCACTTTTGAGTAACTTAATTTACTTAATGAAAAAAAATTCAGTGTTTAATTATTATTAATCCAGTTTATTAAAATAACAATTAAAAAGTACCTATACGAGTATTATAATAAAATAAAAGAATAAACATTATATGATACGTTGGTTGTGTTAATACATATTAACGTCATCTTATATATAACGAACTTGCTGTTCTCAGCAGTTTAATCCATTATGAATGAAGGGAGTTCTTAACAGTACTGTAACTTGTACTGTGTTATCTCAAACGAAATGTAGCCAATGAGCGCTCAGGATTTATATACGGTTCTCTAGCTGTATGGTATACTAATATGCAGCCGGGTCCACACTAGACGCGTACCCACGCATAACGTTGCTGCAACATTTTGTAACATTTTATATTCTTGTAAATATTCTTGCAAGCATAGACATCCATGACATCATAACACGATCAACGTTTCCCAATGTTTGTGTCGTTCAGAAAATGCGGATGTTTTTATATTGTATTTTCTTATTTTTTTTTTTTACAAATTGTTATTATCTACCTGTCATCTTAAAAAAAAAATGTTTGGACAAATCACAAGTACTGAATTTATTGTGATACATAGCCTACTTAAAAGTAAAGTGGAAAGTGAAAATCGTAAACGATGTAGATTTTGGGAGACTCCTATATTATAATGTAGAAAGATTTATAGTGGTTTACAATTCCTATCTGATTTTACCATTCATGACACGGGCCATTTTCTCAACTTTTGCCGTATGTCATCTGAAGTTTTTGAGATACCTACTTATTAATTTAATTGGTCCCAAAATTGTTAAGAAAGATATAAATTATAGAAGCGCTATCCCGATAAAACAACGATTATCAGTTACATTTTTAGCTACCGGAGATTCGTATACAAGCTTAATGTATTTTTTTTAAATTTCCAAGCAATCGATATCATTAATTATACCAGAAGTTTGTCAAGCTATTATTATTAAAATATTAAATGATTATGTAAAGATAAGTTTTATTTTAATATAAATCTTATAAAACAATCTTTGTAAGTAATTCTGAATACATTTGAAATATAAGGCATATTTAATTTATTATGATATTTTAAAAACATTTAAACATCTGAATTCTTAACTTATTATATATTACAAAATATATGCTGCTAATATAGAACATTTTAAATTAAGTTATGTTATAGTTCAATATGACTGAGACTGAGTGGTGTTTGAATTTGGTGATGGCGAATGACAATATCCTGATCTAGTATCCCCAGAACTTGTTAATGGTGATGGTTGTTTTTTTGGATGCATTATCGGAATAACTGATATTTGCGTTTTGAATGTTGTAAAGTGATCTTGTCTCTGCATGACTGACAAAAAGAACTGTTGAATCCTGATATTGCTGGAACTCAGAAGAATTTAAATTTTGGTAAAGATTAATTGGAGTAGTTTAATCTTGTGTCCTCAGAGCTTGATAATGGTAATGGTTGTATTGGTCTAAGTTGCTCATGTATTGTTTCTGTACAGTGTGCCTTATATTTACCCATATAATAAAGCATATGTACCAATAGTTTACTCGATGAATATTTAACGGATGAACGGTGTATAACTTGTAAGTATTATAACACATATAGGTAGGTAAGTAAAAGTTCCGTGAAAAATCATCTATTCGTTTTTATCGAAAACCCAATTTACATGGTGTCTCGAACCATCATTTGTTGATTTTAAACGCTGTCTACCACACTCAGGTATATTGAAAAAATAAACAAAAAAATTATACTTAAGCGGATAAGTACTGCAGACTAGTGAAAATAACCACAGAAACACGGGAATACAGACGATTGTCGTTGAAACTAAATTTCAAAATGCTCCTAATATTCCTTGAAATAAGAATAAAAAAAAAAAAGTTATTAACTTTCTGTTTTTGCCGACACTGTTTTTGTGGGGGGGGGGAGGTGTAACACCCTCCCCCTAGTTTCGTCCCTGTCGTTAAGTACCTAAGTCCAAAACATCAATATTCAATATTAAACATATATTTTTCTTACGATTTACGGGAGTAGATGCGAGGATAGAGGTGATTTCGATAGTATGAAAAAAAAAAAAAAAATTAAAAGTAGGTACTTAATTATATTTCTTTCTAAAGTAGTATAGAGGCCCACAGTGGGAAAATGAATAAATATAAATTCCAAAAATAAACTTATTCTTAAAAAATCAAAAATAGACTGAAACTTTTGAGGCCTTTCTTCAGTACTTATTTTTTTTTCCTTTGCGTATAACTTGAGATTTGAGAGTATACGCAGTATACCCATGATTTTTCAAAAAAATCATGAGAGTATACGACGTATATGGAGTATACCCTATGGGAACACCACTGATTATATTCATATAATCTCTGTGGTATTATAAATAAATACTGATGTAGTAAAGCACATATTGCAATATACTTTTTATCATATTTTGTATAGTTGTTCAGTACTAGATTAATGTTCAAATAACATTAATGCCCAGACTTGAGTAGTATTCCGAATATTTTTTAAATACTTTTTATTTTAAGTATTTAATATAGTATTTTGAACACAGTATTCCGAATACTTTATTAAGGTGGATTCACATTTTTAGAAATAATATTATTTGTCCGTCAATGTAAATTGTATTTGTGTATAGGTGCATAATATTTTATAGTACTTATATTGTATAATATTATCTTATTTTGTTTTCAACTATATATTTACTGTGGACAGTAATATTATTATTTTCTAATTTGAAATATATTGATTTAAATAATAATAATTTTTATTGATAAAATAAATAATTCGAATATATTATTTTATTATAAGAAATTAAGTACCTAATTACAGTAGTAAGTGATATGAGATCTTATATAGGTATATAATACTTACTAATTATAACAAAAAAAAAAAATAAAAAAATAAAAAAAAAATAAGTTCCTACTCACTTACTACTTAAATTCATTTTACAATATTGAACTTTAATATTAAAATTTGGATATAATTTATAATTAATATAGGTAGGTGTGTATTATAAATTGTACCTATTATTATATTCATTTACACGAAAATAAATGATTAAATACAATAATATTATAATTTGATACTATTTTTGTTATTGAAATCTAGTAAAAAGTTAAGTATTCTTAAAGTATTTGGAGTATATTTTGTGGAGTATTTCAAATACTTAGAAAATTCTATAATCATAAAGTATTGGAATACATATTTTGAATACTTTTTACGTAAGTATTTGGAATATGTATTCGAAATATTTTTAAAAAGTATTTTACCCAAGTCTGTTAATGCCTAAAAATGTCCACCAGCACAAATATACTTTCTGATAATGTTGGATTAAAAGCTTTATAATATGAGCCAAATAGGCTGATATAAGCTGAATAACATCGGTCATCAGTAGTCATACATATATTATTACTACGATTTTATTTTATTCTATTCTCATAGACTATCTACATTAGGTATAGGCGATAGGTAACACATTAGTTGGTGTTTGGGTAGGTTATTAATTATTGTATTCATCCAATTATTTGTATTAGGCTGAGTGCGATTTCATATCGGTCAACAATTATTAATGAAAATGCTTTCACATTATTCTTTGATGATATACCTACCTAGTCTAGAATGATCGTAATAATTATATTTTTATATTTAATTTCAATGAATGCCCATTGGGCACAATGTTCGGATTTTAATTATAATTAATACGTCAATTTTAATAATTAAAATTATTGAGTAGGTAGGTACTTTTATAACAATAATCGATATATATATATAGATTTTTCTGCGAGGTGTGTATTTGACGTTAAAATAATTTTATTTTACAAGAATAAATAATAAACCATTTCCTATGAAAAAACATTGATTAAAAAATTGCATTTAATTAATGCTGCTTTGTTTTTTCTTTCTATACATGACTACATCAGGTAGGTACTTAGTGGTGTCTGGTGGCAGAGGAGTGGGGACTAAGGGGTTAAAGCACCTCCCATTGTCTGTGTTAGATAATAATATATATAATAATAGATATAAATTATAAGATGTTCATAGGCGAACTTGAAATATTGTTTTGCATATTATACTTAAATTACAGGATATAGGTAGTAGTATATTATTATATTAAATTTGAAATATTATGATTGATTTGAATATGGCAAGTTTTACACACTAAAAATCCCTATTTTTTTTTTTTGTCCATCGTAGCGATTGATTGAATAGTCCTATAATGATTTTGGAAGCTCGTTTAAATTTGTTAATTATTTTACTTTTAATCGACTCTTTACTTTTCAAATTATTGGAATTGGATATAAAAACTGAAAAAGAAAAAAGTCGATTAAAAGTAAAGTTGTTAACAAATTCAAATCTGTTTTTCAAATACAAATAGCACTGTACAATAAATTGCTACAATGGATAAAAAATTGACATTTTTGAGTAAAATTTAGAAGATATTCATGAAACGTCGACGATCATTTATACGCGCGTGTCTGCGAGTTGAGCGTACGTTATATATTATACATAACATATTCTAGTATACATATATTATACCAGAAAACTGTTATTTTACTCGTTTTTTCCGAAAAAGTATATAAATTATACAAAAGTACATAAAAAAGTTAAAAAGAGATCATTAAACATCGCTACGCTCAAAATCTAAAATTATAAATATAACAAAATAATATAATTATTGTTTAAAATCCAAACGATATAAAAATAATTAATTATACCTATATTAAAATATATAATTTAATTAATTTAAAAATGTGATGATTTAAAACTGTTGAAGGTATATATTTTACTCTTACTAATCAATATAAAACATTATACAATACCTATATATTATATTTAAAATTAAAAAATTAATTGATTAAAAAATTTAATACTTACTCCTATAAAAATAAAAACGTATTATTAAAAACAATATATTTACACTCGAAATACAAATAGATAATACAATTAAATTCTTAAATCTTACAATAAATATCTCTAATAATAAATTTAATTTCAATACATATATAGAAAACCTACAAACTACTCAAACTTATATAATGATTCCAAATGATTATAACCATCCATTAAATATTTTCTCCTTTTAATTCCATATTATATTATAGACTAGAACGAATTTCCCTAAACAAATTTAAGTATGAAAATTAATTCAATATAGTTTGTGACATTGGAATTCAAAATAATTTTGATAAAAACCCGATCAAGAAAATTCACAAAAAAATTAAAGTAAGATTACATAATCCTATTAATATACTATTTACCTAGTAATAATTAGTTATTGTTCTATGAAATACCATAACTTTTTATCTGGTAAATTTGCTAATATTTCAAATAACAATAGTAATAGTGTAAAAATTGATTTTATAACTTATAATTAAAATCATAAATAATAAATTCAAAAATTTAAAAATATATTTTCTATCAATTATGATAATTATGGCGCTTATAAACTTATATATATATATGTAGCTGTAATAAATTTTACACTGGAAAAACTAGTAGAGTTTTAAAAATTTGATACAAAAACATATTTATGAAATAAAATGAAAAAAATCCTCCTAAATCTAATTTTGCTAAACACGTCTTAGAATGTAATCATAGTATACATTTCAATAGGTATAGAATACGATTTAATAATATTAAATAACGACAAAAATATATACGTAAATTCAATATTAGAAGAATTACTATAGAATTTAAAATTAGATTTTAAAGATATCTAATGATATTTTTCTAACATATTAGGCAACGATAGGTACATAATTTTCTAATAGCTGTTTTATTATATCTATGTTACTATTCATCATACAATAATTTGTTTCTTGTTATTTATAATATATTTTATGTATAATGTTTATTTATATTCATATTTTTTAATTTTTTTATTATTCACTTGTAACTTGACGATGACTTACGGTTGAAACTAGTTATTACCTATAATCTTTTTTTTTAATGCTCCAAGTTAATTTTCTTTTATATATTATTTTTTATAATATATATTTATTTTTATACATAATATGTTAGGTATATATAATGTATATAGAGAAAACGATACAATATTTTATTTCTAATTTATTGGATAAAGAATATTATATAGCTATACGTTATATGAAAAAGGTTTTTTTTGTGCATTTACCAAAAAAATAAAACGTTTATTCAGCTACAATTTTGACCAAAAACATGGATGAACCGTTGGCTTCATTTTGTGCTCATTTTTATTGTTAGCTGTTGCCAAAACCCAGATAAAAATAATTTACAGTTTTTTTGCAAATACACGAGTGTAAAAAGATAAATGTATATTGTATAACTTGAACTAAAAATGTGTATACTTTTATAAAACGATAATATGAGTCACTAAAAAGCTGATTCAGATATATGATCGTAATAGTCGTATACCTTTTAGGCATTTGTGAAATTTCAAAACTTATTATTAAACATTTAAAAAATGTATTAAGTAGATAAATTAAAAAAACGTGAAAAATCTTCGAAACAGCTTGTATATAATATTTTATATAATAAGTTGGTATGTAGTTTTGGATGTTAAGAATAGAAATTGGAATGAGTACCTAGTAGGTTTTAACTATTTATTATACTTAATGGTTAATATTATATTTCGAAATTCTTGACAGTTAATTTATTTGTACAAAAATCAAAAAATCCTTTGCAGCTAGTGGCGTATTTACTGGAGCAAATAAATCTGTTCCCGTCACTTGTTGATATGAACATCATATAATAAAATATAAAAAGTGGATATTTAAAAATGATAATGGTGGATTTAATGCCAAAATCTGCAGTTTATATGATGCATAGTTTAAATGTAGCTTACCAATATGGTATTAAAGATGTTTATACTTTATAGGGTAAGATATATAGCGTTGGGTGAAGATATATCAATCAACATATAACAACAGTGTAAATTTTTTAACAAAAAAAAAAAAAAAAATTTATACAATAATAATTTTGTACTTTTTTAATATTCTATATCTATGTTACTTCGACAAGAAATTTCTTTAGTTTAAAATAACAATCGAGGCACGTCTGTAGATACAGCATAATTCAATATTAGTGCATCAGTGTAGGTATAGAATAGTTCATATTATATTGTACTAATAATTAAAATGTAATTAAACCAAATTAAAATTTATGTTTTTGAATATTCTAGTAAAATAATTTTTTGTTATTATATAGGTACCGTGGGTATTCGTTTTAAAATATGTACGAACTAGGACAGTGGTCATGAGTTCTAATTAATATTTTATATTCCGATTATTACATTTGAATCAATATGGAAACACTCGATTATTTTTAATAGACGTAAAGTCAATATGCAAATAAATATTCTTTAAAATGATATAATGAACGTTTTTGAGCGAGTGAGAAATGAATCTACTATTATATCCATAAAAATGTGTACGTTTCATGAGACGCAGCTTGGACGACCGATTGACAATGAAACGGTCTGTTCTCGAGAACAAAGATTTTCATTGCCCAATAATAATTGTTTGTCCGACGTAAACTAGGTGTATGAAATAATGTTACTGTATAATGTATAATATAATACTATAATTGGGCGATTTCTCACGATCGAAAGAGTATGGTTTACTGATATTTTAACGCATGATAATATAATATATTCTCATACAGAAATACAGACATTTTATCAGTGTTCAGTTTTACTCACATACATTATACACCTGGAATGAAATACTGAATTCATTCGGCATTTAAAAATATTGTAGTATTTCACGATTTGTCACACTGCTATTAAAACGAAAATGCTAAACACACCAATGTCTGTAGCTACCAAAATACCCGCCTGAGAAATCCAATTGAACGAACATCCATAACGTACAACGTAGTTGTTCGACTTCCTCACCATTATTTTCAACTTATTGGTAACGTAAAATAAAACATATTAAAATATTAAAATGCTAAAGATAGTATAATAATTATTAAAGTTGCCCATGTTAAGTGCCTATTTACTATCTATTTATTTCATAAGTTTATAAAATGAAAATAAAAATATTATATTGAAAAACGGACCACTGCAGCAGTATTGTACACAGAAAAACAACGAAAAATAAATAAAAATAATAACTATGCAATTTTCAATATTCCTATATTATAGGGGTTTATTACGTTAAAAAAATTCAGTTCGATTGTTCACATAATACCTAATTTATATTATTATAATATAATATATTATAATATTGATGAAAAACTGCGTTTCACGAGTTTCACGAGTAAAAACAACAACAATCAGATTTTACAAGTTAATGGTTTGATAAACAGAAGAGATATTGATAACAAAAAAAAAAAAAATAAAATAAAATGAAATAAAAAATATCTAACACAATGATATTAACGATAAAAAATGCGATGGAATAAGAGTCATCGTATTAAAAAAAAAAAAAAAAAAAATCAACTATACCTATATAGGAGACAATAACAGGAATGTTATTATAGTAACGGTGGAGCGGAACGACTGTCGAATCGTCTCATGCACATCGGACTAGTCGGTTTATTAGAGCATTAATTTGGTCATATTATAAATTACCCCATCGGAACGTTTTACTTCAACGGCGAACAGCTGGCACCATCGAAGCTCTCTCATTGTTTTTCTATGAAAATTCTTACAAAAAAACCACATTTGTTCAAGTGCCATGACGAACTTGCATGTCTTCAGTAAATTAGAAATTATATATATATTTGCTACACTCATATTTGTGTATTATTAATGCAAATCAAAAATTAAGAGATATTTTTAAATAGAGACATACATATTTTTATATACAGACATACAGTTTCTAAAACGAAGTAATCTAGTATTTATATATTTTTTTTCAAAGATTGGCAACTTAATGGAAATAATTTTTAATCAGATAGTTAACTTAAAATGATCCAATAGCCTTCAGATAAAAGTTTATACCTAGTTAATGAAAAATAATTTAAACCCATTAAGTTTAAAGTTATAAAATGAAAAAAAGTTTTTAAATAATTTAAACCATTTTAGATTTTAAATGGATCGAGCAATATATTGGTTTTGCAATAATGTTAATTTATCGCAGAGTCTAGAAACCCGACCGCGATACGCAACGTGCTATAAGCACATGCGCCTGGATTTTTTTTTAAGAAAAAATTTTACACAGTTGGTCGGTCGAGATAACACAAACCCGACCGTCTACCATTATCAATATTACGATTAATTAGACTCAACTACTCGAGTCTCAAATTCGTATAACTGTTTGAAAAGTAATAACTTATTTATTACTACTTTTATTTTTATTTTATTTAAATAATAAACGCCAAAAAGTTTTAAACAAGTTATAAACAAGATTAATAATAATAATGATAATAATAATCTAACTGAAGATGAGATAAAACAGGAGAGTAAATATGAGCAGGGCAATCAATTTTGAGTATATAGCTGAAAAACTTCAAGAATTTACGTTGAACTCATTCAAGCTGATAAGAAGACGTAGTTGTATTAGGGTTCCAGAGAACTGAGCCGTACTCAAATATAGGCCTGACAAAAGCCCAGTATAAAACCTTACGAGGATCGAAAAATGTGAACTCACTTGCTACACGTTTCATAAACCCTTAAATATATCCAAATTGGTAAGATTGGCATTATTGTCTATTTGACTATTTGAATGGAATATACAGAGTTAAAATACGTGGAGAACAAATGAGTAGATTATTGTTTATCCTTGCTATTTACACCGTTATATATAAAAGATTTAGGAAGGCAATTATTGGATCGTGATCGTGGTTGTTTCTGATATTTCCAAAACTTATGAGATTTTTTTAATGATAATTTTCAGAGTACTGTATAAAGGAGGAGTAAAATTTTTTTGATAAAAACTTACATTTGGCACGAAGTAGTGAGAATTCTTTATGATCGTGTGGATCGTTGGTAAATTTAAATGGAGATAAATCTTTTCTTTTTTTGAAATAAGAGATTTTTTTAATTCTTTAGTAACCCAGAATTGGAAGGTAAATTTAACAAAACACGATTGAGGAATATAGGTTAAGATTAATAATGAAGAGCATCATTATCAAGAGCAGTTTACTGCGGAGTTACAATCAAGTTGCGAAAAAGTTAGCATCCAATTAAAAGACCATAAGAAAGAATTTTATTATAATCGCCTTTGGTGAAATGAAAAAATTTATGTGAATTATCAAAAGAGAGAATAGAAGGAGAAATTTTGAGGGAAGTATGTAAGGCAGGATGATAGGAATCAAGTGGTACCAGAGGATCATGGATAATTTCAGAAGTAAGGTTACATAAATTATTGAATACCAGATCAAGAAGAGAGCCATTGCAGTTTAGGATGCTATTGGATTAGAAAATACTATTATAGGCGAACCTTTCAGGAACACATGGAATACGCATGATGGAAGATGCATTCTAAATTAGATCATAATTGTTGTTTTTCCACGATATATCAAGTAGATACATCTGGTAGTCCCTACAAACTATAAAAACATGGTTAGGATAAAGAGATAAAGCAGACTGAAAGGAAAACATATGCGCTTCATATGTAGAGACTGAAGAATTAGGAGGGATATATACATCACAAATAATAAATTTACAGTTACCAAAAGAGAAACGAACAAATAGTTGTTCAACGTTAGAATGGGAAATACTTAAATTAACAGATGGAATATCATTACGACTAGCGATCAAGACACCTCCTCCTCTTTTAGAAGAACTAGATTGTGAGCATCTATCATACCTACTCGAATTAGGCCAGCTTCATCAATAAATGGATTTAACGCCTTTATTTGACTATTTACTGACACTTGCTGGTTTTTCTTTAGCATGCTTAAATCATCATGGAAGGCAATATTTTGAACATAAAGTAGCCAAAAAGTTTTTGCGTTGGACAATTCATTAGCACATAATGGTCCAGTTTTTCTATCACAATGCCTGGCCATTGGTATACTGGCATTGAATACAAATCTTGTTATCCATGCGGTGATGCGGATTATGCGCATCCAATCTGAATAGTCATGAAGCAATGGTATATGAGGTTTAGTGGTGGTTAAAATAAGTTTAATTTGACGGGTTTCAGGTACCGCTTCGATTAGTGAAGGAGAATCGGGCCAATTTTTTTTGTCTTGGCATAACCATTGAGGACCATTCCACCATAGATTGCATTTTATAAGTGATTCAACATCAATACCCCGGGTTATAACATCAGCTGGATTACAAGTTGTAGGAACATATCTCCATTGGCTTTTACTAGTTATATCTGTAATTTGTGCAACGCGGTTGGAAACAAATACCTTCAGTGGCTTAGAAGTGTGTAGCCATGATAACACAATTGTGGAATCGGACCATAAGAAAATGTTTGCAGGGTTTATAATTACATCAATCTTGGATAACTCAAGTACAATATTATGAATAAGCTCGGCAAGCAAGAGTGCACCAGAAAGCTCTAATCTCGGAATAGTTGTAGCCTTTAATGGCGCTACACGAGATTTGGAGGTGTAAAGGGATACAGTAGTATTTCCGTATGGAAACAGGGATTTTACATAAACACAAGCGCCATAGGCTTGCTGAGAAGCATCAGAAAAACCGTGGAGTTCAATAACAGAGCTGTCGGTGTTCAGTACGTTTCGAGGAACTCTTAATTTCTGAAGTTCTTTAAATTGAAAATAAAAAATTTTCCAGCGAAACTGTAGATCAGGAGTCAATAAAGAGTCCCATCCAAGCTTCATACACCATAGTTGCTGTAAAAATATTTTGCCTTTAATAAGCACTGGTGTGAGTAATCCGAGGGGGTCAAAGATCTTGTTTATATCAGACAGCAGTGAACGCTTAGACAATTCTGCTGGAGGATTCCAGTCTTTAAATATAAAACGAAAGCAGTCAATGCTGGGCTGCCATGTTAGCCCTAAAGTACTGATGGTTTCATCATTATTAAGTTTTAATAGATAGGATGGATCATCCTTAGCCTGTGGAATGCGATTAAGCAATGACATAGAATTGGAACACCATTTTCTTAACGGCATACCTGCGGAGATCAAAACTTGACATAGCTCTGTGTACATGGAGTAACATTTATTTTCAGATGAGGAGCCGGTAATCAGATCATCAACGTAAAAATCTTCTCTTATTGTGCGACTAACAGATAGATCACTAGTATCATTAGCTAGTTGGGATAAACACTTGGTGGCAAGATAAGAAGCAGATTTGGTACCATAAGTAACTGTGAGTAATCTGTAATCGACAACTGGATCCTCTGGAGATTTTCTGTACACGATACGCTGTAGATCACAATCAGAGGGATGCACCTTAACCTGCCTATACATTTTTTCTACATCTCCAGTAAGAACACATTTGTGCACCCGAAAGCGCAATAATATAGATAATAAATCAGGCTGCACGGTTGGTCCTTGTGCCATAATGTCATTGAGGGAAACATTAGACTTGCTTGGCGCTGATCCATCAAACACCACTCGTACTTTAGTAGTAAGACTATTCGATTTTATGATAGCATGGTGAGGGAGATAGTATGACTTCTTTGATATTTCACTAAGTGGTACAATTTCCATGTGACCAAGATCTAAATACTATGCTAAAAATTCTTCATATTCTTTAGCCAAATATTTATCTTTAGCTAGACGCTTCTCCACATTAAGAAGTCTTTTAACAGCCATGTGACGAGAGTCCCCAAGATCATCAACAGATCTGCGAAGGGGCAATCGCACAACAAATCTTCCATACTCGTTACGGGATACAGTGGTTAAAAAATGTCTTTCAACTTCAGATTCTTCTTGTCTCCGTGATTCAGATTTTATAGTAAGTAATGCCAGTACTGATTGAATATTAGTCTGGTATACTAGCGGTTCAGTATTAAAATGTGCAGAAGATAGAATAGTTTTCCCAGCCAATACCCATCCTAGAGCAGTATGATGTAAAACAATACCATTTGATAAGGAATATTTTTGTCCATCAAAAATATCATAGGATACCTCGACACCGAACAAGATATCAATTTGATCAAGAACATTGAACCAAGGATCAGCCAACTGAGTCTTAATGGATTCTTGAATGTCAAATGAACTTATGTCATAGTATTTGTGAGGCAGATTATTTGTTATTCTAGACAGTACATGAAATTCTAGTTTAGAACAATAATCATTATTACACAGTGAGGTTAATTTAGCATTAACAATAGAGTTAGTGCTAGAAGAAGTCATTCCTATGCCAGAGATAGGACATATTGATTTCTTAAGAGGTAATTTTAGACCTTGAGCACACTCGACTGTCATCAGACTAATTTCGGCACCAGAATCGATAACAGCTATATACCGCTGAGGTATTCCATTGATATTACTAACGTATAAAATTGAAGTAGCTAAACAAATTTTACTAACAGTAGATTTAGACACATTATTCAAGTTATCATGAGAATTAGGCACGTTACCAAAACATACAATCTTGTCGGCTTCTACACCCGCTTTATTTACCTCAACCATGTCAGTATGTAGTTTTTCATGGTGACGTTTAGTACATTTAGGACATGGTGAAAACCTACATTTGCTAACTTGATGTCCAAAATACAAGCAATTGAAGCACAGTTTATTTTTTATAACAAGGTCACGGCGATCCTCCAATGACATGGAATCAAATTGCAAACAACTTGATAATCTGTGTGGCCCAGCACACAAGTTACAACGTGGAGATGTGCTTTGCTTTCCGGTATGATGCTGATAACTAGCATTTGCTAAAAATACTTTTTTTGATTTATTCCTATAAGGCAAATTTGATTTACTTAATTCGTCGGAGACTGGCGATACTGTGGCTATGTCACCCGCTTCATAAGCCGTTATGCGATTTGACAAAAAAGTTTCCAAGTCTGTATACTTGGGCAAATCCTTTGTAACTTGTTTGAGTTGCCATTCAGCTACAGTTAAATTGTCTAAGCGAGTGCACATAAGAGTAACCAGCCAGGCGTCCCACTGATCCACTGGCTGATTGAGAGCCATTAGGGCATTAATGTTTGATGAAACATGATAATATAATTTTTGTAGCTCATTTGCCGAGGCTACAACTACTTTAGATGTTGTTAGAAGAGACCTTATATGCGATTGAATAATAGCACTCTTATTTTCATATCTAGCCTTTAATGCACTATATGCTATTTGATAATTTTCATCAGTGGTTTTAAAATTTTGTATTACTTCTTTGGCTGGACCCTCTACACATGATTTTAGATGATAAAATTTTTGAATATTTGCCATTTCTTCATTGTTGTGGAACATGGTGTCAAAGTCATCAATGAAGGATGTCCATTGCTGCCAATCACCATTAAAGCTTGGCGGTTTGAGAATGGGAAGCTTTAATATATTAAATCTTTTGTCTTTAGAAATTCTGCTATATGATGGAGCAGATACAGATTCCTTTTCCTTGGCATCTTGTTCCAATAACTCTAATAGGGATGCCTTTGTTTCCAGTAACCTTTTTCTGAAAGTACTTCTTTCGTTCAAACATTGCTTTTCAGTTTTGTTCTCAACTGTTTCTACTTCAGCTTGACAATCCTCAAATTTTTCAGACATGTTTGAGATTTCTTCTAGTTGGATTTTCAAATGGCTTACTGTGTGTTGGTCAGTTTTATAATTTTTTACAAATTCATCAATTTCATTTAAAGTAATAAACATAGATTTAATTTTGATTGCTGGTAATTTAGCCATGATGGCAATAATACGTGTACCTATCTGGGATTATATTTACAATGAAGAGAATAAAAAACAAAAATAATAATAATACCTACTAAAAATAATAACAATGATAGGCTATCTATTTTTTTTTTAAATTTTACATTAATCTATGATTTTATTTCATACTAATTTCCTTTCCAATTTATGCATTAAATGCTCACCCATCAACAACAAACAATTATAATCCAGTTCGAAGGACCAAATGAAGCGGCGGCAATTGCCTGAAATTAAACTTGACAGGCAGGACTGTTCCGCAATATCATTATAATTGTAAGAGTTGTAATTTCTAAATAAATAAATAAATAACCAATGTGTTTATAAAAAATGG
>JAIPRL010003039.1:28972-51362 GCA_025469235.1 Pemphigus obesinymphae | reverse complement strand
CCATTTCTTTTTATCGTTTTTCGACAAATTAGTTTCAAATTTTTTTCCTAGGTTCGATATTCGAACTGAACTATTTTGTGTTTAGTTCGGTTCGAATATTTCCAATTTTGAGTTCGATTTTCGAACCGAACCGAACACCCTGGGTTCGGTTTGGTTCGGTTCGAAAATCGAACAGTTCGTAACATCATTAAGTTCAGATGTTCCCAAACTGTGGGTCACTATTATATTTTAAATGAATTTAAATGGAGTTTTGAAATCTATATATATATATATATATATAGTAGGCATTGTTACAATAATATCTCTGAACATTTGAATACATTAAAAGAAAATTTTAATTCATATTTTCTGAGTGAGACGATAAGAACTATCAACAAATGAACCGGACGTCAAATACATTACAAGAACAAATCACGGCGAGTGGATTATCAATAAAAGTTGAAGAGGAATTAATCGAAATTTTTGAAAACAGTTCATTAAAAATGAATTTTAATCGAAAACATTTAATCAATTTTTGGTTATCAGCTTTTCGAGAAACTTATCCAACCGTTTCTAACGAAGCCGTTAATAAGCTATTATACTACCCTTCATTAAATCGTATAATTGTGAAGTGGGCCCTTTCGGTGATAGTTGCGATATCAAAACAAAACTACGAAGCAAATTGCAATTGTACGTCAAACCCTCTGCGCCTCAAATTAACATGAAATGTTGAAGTGGATGTCTAGAATGCAGTCTATATGCAGTCATCTAGAAAAATAGAAAACGTGTAGGTACAACTTTCTCATTAAATATATAATAAGAAATTATACTTTTTTTTTTTAAATTTATTCAATTAATTATACATTTTTACCACATTAAATAGTTAATCAATTAGGTATATGATATTACTGTAAATGTATTTTTCATATAAATATTATGCTTTTTCTTTATATACGTATCTTTAATGAGCATTGAGCTTATAAAAAAAATAAATAAAATTAGTCAATAATATGTTGTGGGTCGCGAAAATTAAAAAAATTTCCAAAACGGATCGTACTATGAAAAATTTGGAAACCTCTGATCTAGTTTGTATCATTTAAAAAAGGCCATTTTTCCATTTTTGGCGTTTTCGATAAACGCGGTAGGAAAAACTATACCGAAAAATGATCTAAAACGGCCATAATACGATTTCGTTCTTCTTCGTCTTCTGTGTGTGTCGGTCGGCAGTGTTAAAATTCATTTTTTTTTTAGCCAAACGTCAATCAGTTTGAGAACTTGGTCGTTTGTTTCCCTGAAAAGATCGTTCCTCTCACGTTCCGTGTTTGTCATACTGCACTGTATATATTAAGTATTGGTCCGGCTTGCACCTCTCCGCATTCGTATATTCTGCGGTCTCTCCTATTTTCCACCGCACAAGGTTCTTCTTTGTTTTTCTGAGAAGATTTATAACCATCACGGTCAGCAATCATCGGCGATTTCGTCAAATCGAGATTTACGTATATTACCGCCGAAGCTCCGATCAGAATCGTTTTGTGTACCTAATGTATAAGACGATTCACCAAGAGTATCATCCCGTACAATAAGCGAAGTGTTTCCACCCTATTTTCTTTCTATGGATTTTAACATAAATAAAATAATATTATTTCGTTTTATATTGTAATATAATAAAATTATTTAATTATAGATTGATTTTACTACATTCCGAAGTATAATAAATTATAATTGTGTAAGTATATATGAACGAACGCAGAAAACAATACGGCAAATGAACAATAATTGGATTGCGTTGAGTTCATATAGTCAAATTTACATAAAAATGGCCTTTTTTTTATATATATATATATATAATATAGCGATTTATCAATTTTTTCAAAAATATCATCCCCCTCCTTTTCAGAAATTTCAGAATTCTGAACACGCCGATGCATATTTGTGATGGAATCGATATGAGCGGTTATTGTCTTTTTATCTGTAAATCTTAGATGTATATTTATCACCCGTCTAGTTTAATAACCGGTTGACGAGATTTAGTGGATTTATTTATGAAGTATACCTATACCTACATTTGAATTTAATACATATCATCATAATTGCACCAAAATCACAAAATGATGGTCCTTAAATATAGAAAATTATGCAAAATAAAACAAATAATTATTGTGATAAGACAAATCGCAAAACATATGTATGATAAATTCTTATATATACCTATCTCGCAATTGTTATATTTTTCGCATAATGAATTAACTATAATGTATGTAGGTACCTATATCATTTGTGAAAATATAATTTTACAAAAATCCAAATTCATTAATTGGAGACCGCTGCAGTATGAAAAGATTGAAAGGTCAGTGGTAGCATATTATGGGCATGCCTATGATAAAAAATGATACCTATGATGTTTTATGGGAAAAATATTTTTGAAAAAAAATTAGCAATCGTGGAACAAAAATTAACGTTTTAGTTGATGTATTTTATAACAAATATTTCATATTGAAAGTATAAAAATATTTTCTTAATATTAGGTATATTCAATATTGATATTTTATGTGAAATATTACATATTAATACAAACTTTTAACATTGAATAACAAATAAATTAATGAATTTTGACAAAACTTAAATATTTATAGTATAAACTACAACCCAAACTTCAATTTTAATAAAAAAAAAAAATATATATAAAAGTTGTAAATAAAATTAAAAGTTATTTTCAATATTTAGAACACAAAATTACTTAATAATATAATATAATATACAGTAATAATATTATTATTGATAAATAGTATAAAACAAAATTATTTTTATAAGTCATATCCATATGAAGGACAAATATTTCAAAATAAGTACGGGACGTTTTACAGGTTTTTTACTATTACGAGGACACCAGGACGATATCACCATATAAAGGACATATAAAGGGAATGGAAATTATATCCCTAGCGTGGAATGACTCGCAATATCTATATTTTGTAATTCGTGCAAGATTAGCAAATGTCGCCTGTATAGAAAATAAAACGTTCTTAAATTATTTCCCGTAAGAAAAATTATGTTTTAGGGACGATTTTGATGTGTAAAATTTACATTTAAATATACATTCAGTGTAAACTGTGATGTTAACGAAAACGTGTAATCCATAATTTTCTAAATTTTCCAACAATATTATTTTTTAAACATTAATTAACTTTATGACAGTTTAAAAATATTTTGATTTTTTTTTTTTTTTTTTTTTACATAGGTCACCTATTGTCCAAATTATAAAAAAATTAAATAGTCTTCAGAAATATAATGTATTTCTAGTAGTTAGTAAATTTTTCAAGTTGAAGATATATTTTTCAGTGAACGTTATCTTAATATAGTCTCATAATTGACATAATAACATACTGTTATATGGAATCAAGTTTATTTTATAACAACGACAATATTATCACAGAACATAGTATGAAGATTATAGAATTATGATATTATCTTTAGGCCTCGTGGACGTATACCTATGTTATAATAATTAATTTGATTGTGCTATAATATATTATATGAATGTATTATTATATCATAGATATAAAATATCAAATGTATACCTATATGTATTTACAAGTTACCAAAATATAAAATTTTTAACTTTCGTGTTCATAGAAAACGGTATTGTAATAAATTTGTGTTTATCAATAATAATTATTACACATATATTTTACTTAAACCAGATATTAATGGTTTGATATTCAAAAACATATCCTTATTACTTAATACTTATTCTTATATAACGCTTCTATATATGTATTGTAGATATAAACTCTATTTTCGAAACAACATTGTTGCAAAACGTTTGTTTTTAAAAAAAAAAATAGTGCTTTTGGATTTTTTTCTTTTCAAACTTTACCTGTCCTCCTACCAAATAATCTACAATAGACAATTAAAAACGTATAATACCTCACGAATAAATATTTTTCATTAAATTATTATTAATAATATATTTATTATAAAAAGAATAGTATATCATTAATTATATATTTAAAAATTAACTTATAAAATTACATAAAACATAATAATTAAACATCTGAAAACCCAGACAAAAAATGGTCATTTTTATCAAGTCGATTTCAAAATTGGCAGTTTAATGCGAACCGATTGATGCAGCTCTGGCTATTCCTTCTTCGATTCGTTTTTTATCACCCAAAAACTTTCTCGACGTCACAACATTCATGTCATCATCAAATTCATAATAGAACGGAATACCAGATGGAATGTTTATTGAGCAAATATCGTAATCGGATATACCTGTTTTAGAACAAAATCAAAAAATACAATTATTATTATTTTTTTAATTTTTAAATCGGACGAAAACGAGAATATCAATCAATGTTTACCGTCCAAGTGCTTGACGAGACTTCTCAAAACAGTACCGTGGGCCACCATTAGAATCCTTTTTTCATCTTGAATACTTGGCACGATAGTTTTATTCCAAAAAGGAATAACCCTTTCCATAGTCTCTTTCAGTGATTCAGTAGAAGGAAATTTTGGGCTTGATGGGCTTAGTGATTCTGCGAGGAGTTTTGGATTGCGCCAGATGAGTCCGTGATATTTGTGAGTTGTATCCATCGCTGGTGGAAGTACATCGAAACTACGTCTCCAGATTTGTACCTAAAACATTACCAATACGAACTTTTATTATGAAAATATGTTAACTTATACAATTTATTGCTGTTATTTATAAAATCGACCTAGTATAATAACGCATATTTCACTTGGGTATTATCATTTATTATATTGGATATATCTGTATACTAACTTTTAAAATAAAACATTTTTAAATTTTACCCATCGTATAAAAATAATTTATAATTTTCTTTCAATAATAAGTACTACAAATGTATTATAGTGTTAATGTATTAACTGTACATATTTGATATATTACAAAGGTTACCAATATGTAATTCAATACAGGTACTGTGTGTAATAACAGGTATTAGAATCCTTTACATTTGCTTGCGTTCAGAAAAAAAATTTATTGAAATATATAGTTACGAATAGGTATATATAGGTAATATATTATATATAATTATTTTATACACGTAACATATTTAGATTATAAAAATTTTTTTAATGAGAACAAAACAGTAGGATAATTATTTAGACATTCGCTGTTCATTAAATATACGTCACGCATAACATGACAAAATTAATAATATTTGTACCTAATGTTAAATGTAAGATGATGAATAATTATTATGATAAAATTGATCAAAACAACCCAATAAAATGTCTAAAAATAAACGTCGTAAAGTTATTTATTTTTTCATAACCGATTTTTAATCGTTAATCGTACAGAAAATATTCATTGAAATAGTCTCAAAATTAGAAAATCTACGTACAAAATATACGTAGGTATATATACACTAAAATATATTTAATTCAATATTAATGCGACACAAAACTTATAAGTAATAACATAATATAATGTATAAATTAAGTTAATAATAATAATTGATTAGGTATAAAATAAAAATTATTTTTTCATATCCGTGAGTTTCAGAATTAAATCAGTTGTATCATTATTTTTTGAAAACCACCAATAAATCTACTTGTAAAGTATTTAAATTATTTTTCGGGGTAAACAATTGTATTTTGTTCGTTGGTAATACTGTTAAAAAACATATACCTAATTAATAATATAAGTAATGTTCAAGTTCAAGTGATAATGCGGTATAGGTACTAAAAATAAGTATAAATTAATAATAAGTATATCAATTATATCAATAATTGTATTCAAGAACTCAATATATCATGAATTGAAGTGAAGTCCAACAAATAATTTATCTAAATTATTGAAGTGTTATTTTCTTTTATATTTTTCGAAAGTTCTTCTATTAGTGTGAAATTTACATAGCAATACTTAAAAACGTCATGGTTCAAAAAGTATCAGGCAACAAAATTTGGAACTAATCCAATAATGACCAACAAATTATCAACAAATTTGTTGGTTGGTTTCCAAATATATTACTGCTAATTATTGGCTCTGCTATAAGTTCACGGACATAAAATATAATAAATTTATGATTAATTTTTTATTCATATCACTTTATTCCGTTGTATCCTTATCAGTTATCAAATATAGATAGGTTCCTATATAAAATAGATTTCTACATTTTTAATCGAATTGTTAATAAATTCTAATTAATATATTAATAATTATTATATGTATAAGTATATTAATTTTTTAAAACATTAACGAAAAACGATATTGTATTATAAATCATGGTATTTACAAATAATGTTGAAGGACGTTTTTTAAGATACGATGTTATTTTATGTACAGAAACTAAAAGACCATTACACTTTCTGTATTATAAGTAATGGTGTATAGTGGAGGGTATATGCGGTATGTCCAATCATTATTTGTATTCCCCTTTAAAATATTACACTGTAATGGTATATGAGTATAATTAAAATTAAAAATTAATTAATTTAAAAAATTCAATACTTTTATAAAAATACAAATCAATATATATTATAAAAAATAATATATAAAATAAAATATAATAAAATGTGGCCAGAGAATTAAAAAAAAAAAAAAGATTATAGGTAAAATCTATAGTTTTGGCTGTAAGTCATCATCAGATTACAAATTAATCAAACAAAAGAACAAAGGAATATATAACAAAGGAGTATTCCTTTTTTGTTTTTTTACTATTCATTTGTAACCTGATGATGACTTACGGTCTAAAATAGTTGTTATCTATGATCTTTTTTTTAGTTCTCTGGGCACATTTTCTTGTTTTATGTATTATTTTTTAAATGGAGTACCTATCTATTTTTTCACGCTTAAACTCCGTTACGTGCCGTTACGTTACAAAATGATAACGAGCGTTATGATATTTATTTTTTTTACGTTTTGGTATACATACACGTATGAACATTTTATAATTAGAAAATGTTTATATATACAATTAAAGTAATTTCTAAAAGGTCCCGTGTTATAATCACTATTTTTATTGTTGTGTATAGATAAATTATATTTGTTCAAAATCATGTTTACATGGAACAAATAAAAAGGCATTAAAAGTAGTTTTTTATAGTTGAAACACCTATTAGAAAATAAGTAGAAAACAATATTTTGAAGACAAATTTCATCGGGAAATTATGCTACTTAAAAATTATATCGTGGCTCAATATTGTATCATGTATACAAAAAACATAGATTCCACTTATTTTACTTCTTTTTTTTTTTTTTTTTTTTTTGTTAATTAATATTTTACAAAACCTCGACGATATTGTCATCTCCTAAATGTTATCCTTTATCGTTGTTATAAAAGTTATTGTAAATCTAAAACCATTTAAAATGTATTTTAGTTTGTTTTTTATGGACATGTTTTTACTATTGAAAATGGTGTGTCATAACTTCATGACCGACTTCACTGCTACTTTTTACTATATAATATGGAACTTGACAAAATATGTTAAAATCTGCCATAGATTTGTTGATAACAAATTATTGATGAAGAATAGTGATTAAGAAAATAATTATTGTGAAAATTTTGTTTTTAAAAATGTTAATAATTATACAACATTGTTAAACGGTTAAAGAGGCGAAGCCCTTCTTCTATTTCATATTGCAAAATTGCAGAGATGTACCTATATATCCAAAACATTATGCAGGTACAACTAAACCGCTGATTATAGGTTGATTTAAATTTATTATGGATCTCAGGACTTACAAATCGTTTTTAAAAAATTATAATATAGAAATAGAACATATACCTACCGATATACCCAGTGTTTGGAAAGAACGCGTTCAAATTTTTTGAACGACCTACGAACGCGTTAATTTAAAAAGCATTAAAACGCATTCGTGAACGCGTTCCATTTCTTAACGAACGTGAACGATTTTACTTCGTTCATTTTACATTTGATATTATACAAAATTTATTAGGTATTATTTTAAATTTTTATCATTCATTGGAGACACGATTATCAATAAAAAATATATTTAATCTATGATAATAATAATAAATTATAAATTAAAAATTGAATTGAGTGTATTTCAATTTTAATGTGACAGTCATTTAAATATAGCCGAGCAATAAGTTATAAATTAGAT
Organism: Pemphigus obesinymphae; assembly: GCA_025469235.1. Lineage (NCBI taxonomy): Eukaryota > Metazoa > Arthropoda > Insecta > Hemiptera > Aphididae > Pemphigus > Pemphigus obesinymphae. The sequence goes on along the minus strand of JAIPRL010003039.1, from coordinate 43,288 downwards.
TAGGTATGGCTTTATGGGTCTACGTACCTATACTCTGTTCGCGGAGAGAATAGGAGTGTTTCGCGCACCCGACTGATAAAAATTCGGATAGTTCCGTTATCTTTGAGCGACTATCCCCTCTCCGCGACAAAATGACATACTATAACCTACCGATCAGTGCAGGCAGCACGTGATATATTGGGTGGCGAGTAGCCGATAGATGATGTTGCGGTGAGGTAAAACGAAAATTGGTTTCTGCGCACTCTTAAAATCTCCGCGAATTTAGTATACTTGTATTCTATTCTATGAGGGTTAGGTATTTTAAACATGTGTACAGAGTACAATGTACAATGGATTTATCGTTCTATTGACTATTTACGTATAGATATACTATTATACTATGCATATAGTAAGAAGTTGCGGTTAGGTACAGCGGCAAAACCCTGTTTTCTCGATTATAATATTTCTCACTTTTGGAGCACTCGTTATTTTTTGCAGGTTTCGTTTTGAAGTTATAGCGATTTTAAGTTTTTTTTATTACAACACATTTTACGTTGCGTTTTCGTATAAAAAGAGACAAAAAGTATTGTTTTAATATTTAGAATGTATATTATTAGGATTATGCACAATCAATATTTTTACTGATAATCTTAATCCATATAAATTATAATTCAATTTCGCAATTTCTCATGGAAATACGTATCGACAGCGCTGCATTATCGTGAGTATTTTGGGGGAAACACAGCCACGCTCGCGAATGTCTCAAATTAAATCGAAAATATTTAAATATCCCCCGATTTGTTGTGAAACACCATGTCGCGTAAGTAAGTAACAAATTAATTAAAATATGATTTAAGTGTACTTCTTTGAGTCGCACCTAGGTGGCGAGGTCACTCGGACAGCTTAATTCGAAAATATATCCCGATAAAATAAAAAATATTGATATAAATACTACAGAATAGATACTACAAAATATAAAAATATTGATAGTACATAATCACATAAGCAAACTATTGAAATCACAATTTTTACATGAAAACGCAACGTAAAATATGTCGTTTTACAAAATCAAAATAACTTTAAATTGCTATAAAACTTTACAACTAAGCCTGACCGCCAATTTTTTCAAACACTTTTGAAATTAAAACTTTAAAGCGCACGTTTTTTAAAAAAAATGGGTGTTCCGTAAACCATACCTAAGTAGGTAAGTACTAAATTGCAATCATTTAATATAAAAAAAAAAAGAATGAACGAGGAAATGAACGCGTTCGATTTTTTAGTGAACGTTCCAAACACTGCATGCGAGTACCTAATAGTTTAAGCCAGCGAAATTGATTAGTGTTTTATCCGAACGATATTGTGATAAAAACAAAACATAGAATAGTATTATAAAAATGTAATAATACCTGGTCTTTTCCGTATTTTTCAGCCAATTCGGCTTTATTGTATCCTGTCAAAGCACCGTAATGTCGTTCGTTTAACCTCCACGTCTCTTGGACGGGCAGATTCGGCTGATCGATGTATTCGGTGATTATTTTTAGCGTCTGATTGGCTCTGGTCAACAAAGATGTGTATGCCTGGTCAAATACGAAGTTGGATTGTTTCAATAATGCAGCGCATTCTTGAGCTTCTTCCATGCCTACAACAGTTTGTGTTGAAAAACAACGTGGTTAGAGTGTGAAGTTATGAATGTTATATGATATTATACATACTAATTGAATTTTATATTAGGTACTTCAATAATAAGTCACGATTGGATAAAAATAAATGTATAATATTATATACATAAATTAAAATAAAGAGAGTAAAATACAAGTTATGTAAAGTATAATATTAATATAACTAGGTAGTGAATCTCGCAGAGAAACGTGTAAATTGTAAATAATTATAAATTTGTATTTAGAGGTATGCGACAGAATAAAAATAAATAATAATGAAAAATGTATCCGCAGAATGTGCCAGGTTTTAAGAGCCAACGTTTTGGGAGTAAATTAATAACGTCAAGTAGAATTGAAAATCTACAAGTATCTATTACGGTTTTGAATTTATCGTGAAATTGAAGTTCTGTTGACCTAAAAATTAAAACGTTCCTATTCTGAAAGATCAGGCGGTTTTTATTATTTCTAAAAATTAAGCTGACGTATTGGCCAGATATTCAATAAATCTTGTGGTGAAATGAATTTGACAATAAATTCAAAATTGAGCTATATAGCTGTAGATATAGTTGTACTTCGACCAAATTCAAAAAATAATTTTTCAATTACGCCCGTCGACATGAGTTTATTCCCCCGCAAAATGTTGCTCTTTGAACCCGAAACACCATGTATACTAATATAATGTATTTTCCAATTAAATTAAAACAATATAAATAAGTACTTTATTTATAATCGATTAATTAATTTTAATTTAATTAGTAATATTGATTTGTTTACTATAATACCTATTTAATATATATATATATATATATTGTATATTAAATCATAATTCACACGATTGCAATAATATTTTGTTATACCTCGATTAGATAACGATGAATCGTACCATCCGCAGAAAATGTTGTTTTTAGACCATTCGCTTTCGCCATGTCTAGCCATCACCACGACTCGTCTTCCCGTCATTGCTAAAATGTCATAAAATACAATTTTCGAAATTAATTTCTTGTTAAATTTAAATTTAGATCAGCTGAGAAATATTTTAATTTTACGTAAACGAAATGTTTCGATGTTCAACAACGCGAAACTATAATAAGAATAATTAATGTTCATCATATGAATAGTACAAGATTTGAGACACAGCTTTTATAATTTAATTCAAACGACCGTCCTGTGTTGCTGAGATAATAATAATTTTTATTATGCACTGGCGACAAAACATGCATGCGGTATTATAGTAGGTATATATTTATTTAAAAACAACTATTTTATTAAATTTAGATTAAAAAAAAAAAGAGATTAAACTTTTAACTTTTCGGTTATATAATATTATAAATTATCATATATTATTGTTTATTATTAGTCAGAACTAACTCACTCTAATTTATTATCAAATGTGTAACACCGCGGGATAAATAAATAATATTACATATATTACAATATTATCATAGTCACAACAAAAATATTATACTGGTAAATAATCGTACCTATATAATTTCTTCGTGACAAATAAGAATAACTTTTAAATAAAGTAATAAAAATAATATTACATATAGATTATAATATATAACTAATTTAACCTAACCTAACCTAACCTAATCTACAGCAGTAGGTACTATAATATTCCAGGTTGCATATTATGAACATTTGATAAATTTAATCGTTTGTTCAATTTAACAGATCAAACGCAAGCCACTAAATTACGACTTGCATTAAATTTAAGAACAGTCATACAACTATACGGGATAATAATATAAAGAAAATGTATCATTTATCGTGAAATCGGTTTGTAACTCATTCACATGTTTTTTTTTTATGTCAGTAAAATACTGATGACTTAAAATTATATTTTTTTATATAAATGTGAAAAAATAGTTTTAATCGACTTATATAATATTAAATATATATTATAATATAATGGTAGGTATTGTGTTAAATAAACTGTTTACACATTTAAGTACAAAATTTAATCTATAAAAACATGATTAAAATGTACGACATTTTTTTCATAAATATATCAAGTATTATGAGTGATAATGAAGAATTTATTGGTTTTATATAGCTATAATATTCTTTTTCCCGTTCTTTGTAATCTTAAAAATCACTTATAATTATCCATTTTATAATTGAAAATTTTCGGATACAATTATTAACATTAAAATGTTAACTAATTTCCATGCAACTTACTAAAAACATTTAAAAGCTCGAAGACATTGAAAATCTAAACATATTAAGACAATAATTTTACAGTTTTCCTCAAAAATTATACATAAAATTAAAAAAAATAACATTGTTTCTCTTAAATATTGAATGTGTCTTCTATCTGTATATAGGCTATTCATTGATGATATAGGAAGAATAAGACTTTTAAAGTGACTTTCGACAAAAAGTTTTCTGAAAAAATGTATACATTATTGATCGTTACGTAAGGCCAGTTATTTCGCTTCGTTCAGAATTAAAAATTAAATTAATATCATCATTATTATGAATAAAAATAATAATTTTAGTTATCTAACAGATCGAGTCCATAAGGTTTTTAACTTAACTTCCATATAATAGTAAAAAAAATTATAAAATTGATTTCACGTCTACAGGTTTATAAAATTATATACGTCCCGTAAAAATATTTTTTTTTTTGATGCAGTAGGGGGGGGGGATAAAATTGCGAAAAAAATAATATACTTCTCTTCAAAATATAAATATAAAATAAGCAAAAGAAAAAAAAAAGTAATCGACTTTTTAAAATTATGAAAATTCTTCATTCAAAACGTAAATATAAACAAAAAAATGCCATCTACTTATCGACTTTTTCTACTAGGTACCTATTTGCCGATTGAACTTAATTTTGCAAAACTTTCCAAAATTGGTATATGAGACACATCCCCCTCCCCTCGGGACGGCCCTGTATATAATCGTTGATTTTTTGGTTTTTAGTAGTTTTTTTGAAATTTTCTCTAGTATTATTAGGATATATTCTAAAAATTTCTTTTCCTGCGTCCCATTCTATATTAAATATAGGATCATAAATTATAATGATAATATCCATATGGTATATGAAACTTTTCAATTATACTCTGCTACTTCTTATAGGCACTTTGGGGATAAAATAAAACGATAAACATAATATCACTATAATTTATACCTAGTAAGTTTCTAAACTTTTAAGTTTAGTGAACTAAAACCATTCACAAGTTCTAGCTATGAAAATCATCAGACTTCAGTATAATACCATAAAATATGTATAATATAGTGTTTCGTCAAAAATGTCGATTATTTAAAGTTAATATTATCGATATAAATTATAATATTATGCTACATGCTTATATAGATCGAACATCTAAAAAAAAATATAGACTTGAAATATACGAATAATTGAATTAACATTTTTGTTATGTCAACTAAATATAATAATATTAATTTCAATGAGGTACATAATAAAATAAGACAATTTGCAATATACTAAATATGATATGAATATCATAACACAGTTTTTATTACATTGCTCTTTAGTCTTTTTGTGCAGTATAAGCATTTTTTAAAACGTATCAAATTACATAATATTATACATGGCCGTTGATTCAAAATTATACTATACAATAATGCTACTTGAGTACCTATTGATTATACTCTTATTACATTTAATATAAAACATTAATATTATTGTATTAAAAAACGTGTATAACATAATATTATTGTAAAAATAAAAATAAAAATATGCAATATTATATTATAATATATTATAACAACTTCAATATATAATAATATATATTAGCCTGAATACTTATAGCCGCTTGGTATTTTAATTTCTGTATCGATTCTCCGCCCTTAAATATACGTTATGACAAAATATAGTATTGTTATAATCACTATAGTTAAGACGAATTTCAAAATTACTCGTAAAATCCGATAAATATAAATACTTTTTATTATACTAATTCTATTTTCACATTTTAATATGTCATAACCGTTAACTGTTTAAAATGTCTAAAATCATTGCTGTTTCAAGCACACACCTACGTAGTGATCCTTCAGTAGAGTAGTTAATCTATTATAATACACTGGTATTTTTTTCATTTATCATTACTATATGATTTAGAAAATAATTCGTATATTATACTACTATACCCCTATGTAGTGAAAATAAATAAAAATAAGAGAAAATATTTATGAAATAAATTCAAGAAAATTAAAATTTTAAGGAAAATTCCTTACTTAAATATACTTGTACACAGAAAAAAAAATGTATTTATCACTACACACTTATTTGATTTGTACTGCGCATTTGCATTTTGCGCATTGCGCAATTTGTGATGTAGTGAACACTATAATCACTAAAATAGGGACTGCTATAATAATTAATTGGTATCCATATATGGTAATCGGCGAATCAACAAAAGAATTTTTACTCATTTCAATGTTAATCGATTTTATTGATTAACCTGAGATGGAGAACGACGAAAATGTAATGTCTATCGATTTGACCGTTCGAATTTCTATTCCGTAAAAAGAAACAAACAAACGAATACACTTTCGGAATTATATAATATACAAGATATACCTATGTATAATGTAAATTATTGCAATTAATTACATTTTTTCAAACGAGTTTGAAAAACATTATAGTACATATTATAATATTTACTTTCATAAGAGTATATGCATATTATACATATTATGGTAGGTATATTTTTAAAAAAACATTTATTGAATATTGTACAGATAGCGAGGGAAGGGGTTAATACCCTGCGTATAGGCCATATAGGAAATTATTAAATATGATGACTCTGGTAACTAATGATTATATGCGCTATTATTCTTCCTATACGGAGTGCAGTAAAATGCCTTTCCCGTGTGCAAACCAAACCTTCATTATTTTAATTCGTGATAATCCCGTCTTCGAGTATAAAGAGCAAGTGGCGACTGTAAATTCAAATTATTAAATATTAATAAGAAAATTTATTTGGCAAAATACTATATACAATACTAAATATATTTAGGTGCACAAAAGTATAGAGAAAGTTTGAGAAGTGCAATTATTCTTTATAACGGCAATTTTTTTATAAAAATCAGATAAATTCCAAATAAAATCGATATACTTAATCCTCTTCTTTTTTTTTTTTCCAAAATAGTCGATAAAAATTTTATTTGATAGTGAATAAAAATAGAAGAATTTCGATTGTGATGTGTTTGTATCATGTTCGATCACAATATTATAAAGAACTGTATAATCATAGGTTTAACTGTGATCAAATGTATTTATTTTCATTATTCAAATTTCGAACAACAATAATAATAAAAACCAACGAACACGTCCAATAAAAAAATCATATCATAAAGGTGATTTTCCGACGGACATATCAAATCAAACATTATAAATGTGATGGCTAAAAACATCTTTTGGCTAATCGATGTTTAGTTTATTAATTTTAAGATGTGAAGAATGTATAAAAATTAAACATTGCATTTACAATTAATATTCAATAGAGACGAATAGGCACTTTTTTATTACCTGGGAAAATGTCACATAATATTATAACCAAAGCGGCTCATTTAGCTCACGATCTATCCTATATATATATATAATAAAATCTGCCCTTAATAAGCAAAAGAACACTAGTACGATTTAAAAAAAAATATTTAGAAACATAAAATACATTTAAAAAATTTAATTCTCATTGAATGCTTTTAGACATAATTTTACTGCATATGAAATATACAAACCTCGTAGATATATCTACATAATACGTAAAAAAATTACCTCGTTATTTATCAAAGAATATAGGCATTTCTTATTAGTCTAAATACTATAGATCTCAGATCTTTAAATATAAAAAGGGAATTTTTTTATCCATCCATGATTCATTGGTCAAAGATTTTTAATCTTCATCAAAACTTATCTTAATCTTAAAATCTATCATAACTTATATTCTTAATCATAATATTCGGATGTTAATTTAGCTCGACTATAATTATACAACCATTGTTAAAAAAAAATTATATTGTGTTTTTTACAGCATAGTGTATATTATTAAAATACATGATATGTATATTATACTAGCCAGAATTCACCCACAATTTTTATTTCTATTCCCATTTTCTGCATTTTAATATAATATATGTTATGAATAATTTAAAAATAGTATTAATATATTCTATAATATTATTTTACAAATATTTTGTTATTATTATTATAAGGTATCTCAAAATATTACTTTATGGCTTTACCTAAAAATATAAATTATTTTTATTTTATAATTTCCATCTTTTAATATGCCATATAGGCAATAATATTCGCATCTATCTATATTCTATAGATAAAATTATTGTGTAAACTTATTAAACTAACTTTTAATTTTTATTAAGGCATTAGATATTGTAAAAAAATGAAATACGTCAAAATTCCTGTTATTATCCGGTTTTGTATGGTATTTATTGATTTAGAGAATGCGTATGACAGGATTCCTAGAGAGATCATGAAGTGGGCATTAATGAAGAAAGGACCACCAAGTAAGTGTATGTAAATGTAATTGGGTGACATGTATTAAGGGACAGGAGTGAAAAGTTTATGTGGTGAGACTGAGTAAGTAATTTAGTGTCGGTGTAGGAGGTGTATTAATAGGAGTGTATCAGTATTCGGCAAAAATTAATAATATTAACCTAATATTTTAAAACGATTATTTAAATTTTTAGTTATTTAGTTATTGAAATATTTAAAATTAAAATTATTTCCTACTTAAATTGTTGACTCTATATGTAACCACAGTAATTAGAAAATCAATAAAAAAAAAAAAAAACAAGTTATAGGAAAGCCCAGTCTGCAAGTGTGCTAAATTCCCGTTTCTAAACGTATTTTGAACAATAATCAAAAATATAAAACAAAACGAATAATATCTATATCCCTATTTTTAGTGCCAAATATTCATCAAAATGTTTTACGCGGGACGGACGTTAAAATATTGGTGCTGGTGAAACAAAGTCCTCTTCGGTATAGGCATACTCGCATACTTAAGTGATAATATTATGACCTAAACGAAAGGCTAACCTATATAATAAATAGTAATAACATCAGGTATCTGTATATAAATCGCAAAATAACCTAAAAAAGCCAGTCAGTTGGAGATGGAAGTAATTCACTTATTTGGTAGGATATTGATAGGAAAAATGATTACGTCAACATTCTATGTAAACACATTTTATGTGAAAATTTCAAGACTATAACCATTATTTACGGAGTTATAACGAAAAAACTGCATTTGATTTTAACAAAATCGTGTTTTTACTTTGATTTTGGTTTTGCTTAATTATTTGGTTGTTATTTCTGAAGCATTTATCGAAAAAATATTAAAAAACAACCTCTCTAAAATACTAAAAAAAAAAAAACATTTTTCCCTATAGGCCTATCCCCTCTTGATATTAAAAAAAATGCAATGTTAACCTGTTTTATGTATAAAATAAACTATATACCTAATTATTTTTACTTTTATTAAATAAACATTAAATCTAAATAGTAAATATAGGTGAATATAATAATATTATAACGACCTACATAAAATGAAAATTTAAAACTAATCAATCGATTTATTCTTTATAAATATGAGTGTTTTTACTAAATGCTTTATCATTTTAAATTAATATAGATATTATGTTATATATATATCGTAATTTTTCTTAAATCATATTGATAAATACATAATTTTTTATAATTACATATATATATATATATATATAGATTATTATATACCTAAGCATAATATAAGAATTATTTTTTAATCCGGCAAGTTAATTAAAATGAAATATTTCATTATATGATATATAGATATATACGTAGGTACACAAAATACGTCGTTAAATAATAAGTTAAAACCATTAATTTTCTTTGACGTGTTCATATTGCGAAGAATTTTATTTTATAAATATGTTAATGCGATACTTAATTCTTCCGATTTCCAATGTAGTTTTATAATTAAAGGAACATAATATTTTAATATTATATGTAAGTACCTAGTTATTATTGTGATTAAATTTTTTCATTAAATACATAAGTTTAAATTAAAATAAAATACTATGTATTTAAAAATCGGTGCTAGTCGATTCATTAATTTAGTGTGAATAGTTTTTTTTTTTTGTACAACAACAATTAATTGTTCGTACACGCCATTAAATTAATGAAATAAAATCGATACTGTATATATATATATTATAGAATACACTATACCTATTGAGTACAAAATGAAAATAAAATGAAAATTGTCACGTAAAATCAATAATTCGTTATTCAAAATCGGATTATACAAACAAACGAAATTTTAATTTGTGTAAAATATAGACGTTCAGTGTGATTTTTGTATCCGGCAACTTTGATAAAATAAGTTAAAATATGTTGTATATATAACGGTAAAAACTAAAAATAGTATTGTTCTGATAGACAAGTGTCAGATATTTCAAAAATTCACTATTATAGATTTAATAGCAAAACTGAATATTAAAAAGTTATTGATTTTAGTAGAGAACAATACTCTCACGCATGCGCTATACACCAATACCAACGAGTACATAATAGCTGTACACCGTACGATACATATAACGATTTAACTCATTAATTTATACTAATTACTAACGATTACTACGATACTAATTATTATATTATTGCATAGTATGTATATTAAATACTAAATAGGCTTATAAAAAACAAAAAAATTAAGTAAAAATATATTAATAAATGTTATATTTTAATAGCCATCCGTCCACGTGCGTCCTTTAGAAAAACGTTGAATAGATTTTCCGGATTTATTGGAACGTCACCTGCACTTGTATATGCATAAGCTGCGTGTTCAATTAGTTTTGAAGTTCTGCATTTACATTTATTTCATAACAATTTTAACTCAATTGGATAGGTTTTAAACAAGAAACAAAATTTATTTTAATATTTTGAAAAATAATTTTAAATTATAAAAATGAACAGATTTACTTACATCTTCTTATTTCCCAAACTCTAACATGCTCAGGTTCGCACCATCACATATTAGGAGAGTCGAAGATGGTTCTTGATAGCTACGACTACAAGTATAGCTATCAAATTATTGAACGGGTTTGGTAATTATGGCCGGCTTGCACCAGAGACCGTAGACGGCATCAGTGCGAAAAATCTCGTTGCCTATCCAATTTGCTATCTGGGAGTTGAACCGGGGACCTCGTGTGCCGAAACACGCATTTCGACCATTTGACCACGGTCAACCCCCAATAATTTTAAATTATAAACAATTTAAATATAAAATAAACGAAGTTGTTATCATATTTAAAAATATATACACGATAGCTATCGCTATATATTATATTGATATAAATTAATACATTATATACATATAATATTTTCCCTAAAGAATCATTGTTATATAACGTGAATACTAATTTTTGTTTTCTATCGCATCGCAAAATGCATTGGAATCCCCGCCAGTAAATAATATTTACAATACCTCGTTATATTTCAGATCATATTTTTATAATTGGGAACCCAAAACTGTCAGAACTTAGAAGAATAGTAGGAATATGTCAGCCCTTAAAATTTCCAAATTTTCGTAATACACTATTCATTGGTAGAAATCAAAAAGGGGGTAGGTTAGTGACTATAGCACCTTGAAAAAGTAGGTATTATATTTTATTATAATTTTTGTAATCTATAACATATACAGATAGTGTCTCACTGAGTTCTGACATTTGCAATAACTTTTGTTGTTTTTAGTTTTATTTTTATTTTTATATATAACTATTAAAATTCTGCGCTATAATTATTATACTTAAATTAATTTTTATTTTCGTTCGGTTTTTCGTATATACGTATCATTGTAAAATTGGATTAAATAATATTTGTACTTGACAAAAAAAAAAAAAAAAAAAATTATAATAAATTATAAAACGATGTGAAGTATTAATATAATTATAGATACTAAAAAGATAACTATGTGAATTTGAATAACACACGTTTAAATTTCGTACTACACACAATTTTAGGGGTTGGTATTATATATTACAGTGATTATTGCAGAGTAGTAATTGGAGATATGATACCTGCACCCCCCCTCCCCCGCCCCTCAGAAATAGTCGTTTTTCTATAATGTTTTATTAAAATCGTCATTTCACGATGATAAACACATATTTTATAGCACCCCGAAACATTTTGATATGTATAGTTACTATCCCCGGAACGCATATATAATCAGTGATTGAATTGGAAAAAAAAATAAAGACGGACTCTGAGCTTAGTTAAAAAATCAGCGTTCCGGGATATATTAAAGAAAAAGTAAGCCGTGGGGGGACTTCGTCCCCCACACCCCCTATCCAAAGTTTCTTAACCAGAGGACATTGTTAAAAACATTTTAGATTATTATATAACATGAATAGAATAGAAAAATCCAAAATTTTTTGTTGAGTTATCTATTTTCAAGATAGCATAGTTTAAGCATTCCTCTTTCAAAATAATTTAACACTTTTCCTTTTAAATGAATAATCCAGGAAGTTGTAGATGTAAACCGAAATGAAGTTATCCTTTTAGGATTAAGCTATTCACGGATAATGAAGATTATTTATTAACTATATGATACCAATATGATTTAATAAAATTAACTATTCAACATTTTATATCATGTTTTTTTTTTATCTAAAACGTATTATGTGATAAGGACAAAAAACATTCATTTCGGTAATTTCACGATTTTTCCAAAAAATAATTATAATTTTTAAAAATTTTAAATAAAAATTAAAACAAAAACTGCGTTCCTTGCGTTCCTTGATGAATAAATTAAGGGGTACGCTGTTAAACATGAAAAAAATGAAGAGTAGCTCCGTCCCCCTGCGTCCCTCCCCAAATCCACCACTGTATAATATAATGTAGTCTAAAAGAAGACCGAGTGTGTTATAATATCTATTACCATCATATAGGTATAGGTACCTATTATAAATCATTACAATATATATATATACGTAATCGCGCGAGAATTGTAATGCAATTATTTATATTATAGAATAAAATCAAAAAACGAAGGTCATTGGCATCAATATCGGAACAAACAGTAATAATAATTTAAATAATTTAGTTTCGTTATTTACAAAAGCGTATAATTTTATATACCAGCTACGTTTATTTTTCGGTATTTTGTTTCTATATAAGTATACGTACATAACATACAATACATAATATAATAGGGCTGCTGCATAGTATATATTTATTTTCGTAAACTTGTTTACTAGCGCGAGTTCTGAATGGTATACAACGTGTATACCTATAATATGTACATTTTTTTAATGCAATTTTCAGATGTTATTGTTGTGGTTCCCTCTTCCCCGACGCCATATTTACGACAGACGATCGAACTGTTGTCAGTCGGAATTCTTTGAATTTTTTACGGATACCGCGGCTGATCGTATGGGAACGAAAGCCGGTCTTGAAATACGAAGTAAACTACAGTAATCAAGTGAGATGAGATAAATTAACTGGCGTATTATATATATATATATATATATACATTATTATCATAAGAGGAGTTCGAGGACGTTCGGAATTCCTCAGACTCGGGTTGAATGAATTATGGTGTATTTAAAAAACGATAATAACAATAATAATAATAATAATAATAATATATAACTATAGTCGTACACTTATTATATAATAATATTAGGTAGGTGTATTGACAGATATCATCAGAACTTGTGAGTAAATATATTTGCATAATATAAATGCTGTCAAGTGAAATATTAGAATTAGACGTATGGGCGTATAGGTTACATAGAAATCTCTGTCGAGAATGCCATTGTTCTTTTGTCCCGAATTTCATAATTTTTGGCATATATATATATATATGGCATACTTAGATCATTTTAAAGACCAACGTAATCATATAATATTACCATATTTCATTAATGACATAAAAAGAGCAAATTTATTTAGAAAACAATAATTGTTTAAAAAAAAAAAAATCATATTTTAACTTTTATTGTTAAAACGTATATTTACGTATTTTTATTTAGGGCACCATTTCATATTTTTATGAGGGTGTGCAAAAATTCGCATAGAGACCAATTCATATTTAGTCAAATTGTTAAAAAAAATTCAATTTTACTATTTATTATATTTATATTTTTCACTGGAGTATGTGTAAACTTTCTCATGACTCTCAAAATCCTAAAATTAAACATACTACCTTACTTCCTTTATTACTATACATGCATAGACATGCGCCTACTCTAAATTCAAGTAGTGATCACAAGTTGTTATCAGCATCAAAAAGTTTTTAAAAACTACGATCGCAATAAATTTATATTGCACTTCGAGACTACAGGAATGTTTTATATACAGATAAATATACACTTAAAAGGAATAAAGACATATTTAATAATATTTTTTTAAATAATTGTTATTTAAAAAACTTTTGAAAAATAAATGCATGGTCGAACTTTAACAAAACTTATTACGAATATATCGAAAACAATATTTTATTTTATGATTAATGTTTATATTAATATAATATAATACATTCATATTAATAACATAATCTAATTTGTTGCTATTAAGAGGATGTTACACTCGCATTTGTTGTCTCTGTCTATCTAACAGATAATATAGCAAAATCACACTACGCAGAATTGAAATTTTGGCGTTTAGGTTAAATTTAGAGTATAAACACTTATTACA